>JAQMCW010000019.1:12174180-12187526 GCA_030068335.1 Chrysichthys cranchii
GTGCCACAAACAGGAAGTTAATATCACCAACCATTCCCATTTTATTAAGGTGTATCCATATAAATGGCCCACCCTGTGCTTTAGTTACAGAAACATATAGCTGTGTGTTTAAATAATAATGAAACCCCTGTAAGGGACCACCAGAGTGTGTGTCGTTTTCTGTGTCTTTTTCTCTTGCTGTGTATCTTTCTCTCGGTGCTCGTCTGTCTGTCAGTCTGTCTGTTTTTCTCTCCCCCTCTCGGGCAGAGTGTGGATGGCACGGTGTTCTTCTTCTCAGTAGGTGACAGCTATGAGCCAGTCGGCTTTGTGACAGTGCCGGGACCAGTGCGGGGTCTGCAGTGGGCTCCTCAGTCACAAGTGAGTACATGTGAATAAGTCTAGCACATGGTATTTACATGTTTTGTTGGCTTGCTGATAGGAAGTTTGTGTGTGTGTGTGTGTGTGTGTTCCAGGAAAGAAACACTCTGTTAGTTACATGTCACAGTTATGTGGTGGAAGTTGAGGCCCCTGACACACATGGTTCCGCTGCAGGAAACACATACCATTTGCAGAATCTTCCCATCAGGCACTTCTGCTTCCACAGCATCAAATCACGCATTAAGGTCAGCAGCAGGCCAGGGAACTAAAGTACACATGGCATTCATTATGCATGTATTACACTTTGGCTGTAGTTTCCTTGTGTGTGTGTGTGTGTGTGTGTGTGTATGTGTGTGTATGTGTGTGTGTGTGTGTGTGTGTGTGTGTGTGTGTGTGTGTGTGTGTTGATCCAGAGGGATGAAGAGATATCCCGGAGACAGGCTCTGAAGGAGAAGAGACAGAAAGAGGCGAAGCTCCAGGAAGAGAAGGATCAGGAACAAACGCTTGAAGAGGAAGAGGAGTTACCACCGATCTTCATCCCCAGTCCCTCCAGTCCCCTTCACTGTGCATGCTACTCCACTGAGCCTGGAGCCTTTTGGCTCTCTGTGGTACACACACACGCACACACACACACAGACACACACGCACTTCTTTGAATTCCTTTTAGGTTTTAATTTTGCTCTCACACAACATCTACGTCTTGTGTTTTTATTTTTGGTTCTCTTTCTCATTCTGCTTTTTTCCTTACCCCCTACATCCCCTGTTTTTTTACAAAACTTTTTGTGTGTTTCTGTCCTTTTCCTTCTTTCATTCCTCTCTCTCTCTCTCTCTCTCTCTCTCTCTCTCAGGGAGGCTATGATTCAGGGTATTTGTATCACTGTACTTTTTCGGAGCAGCAGTCTATAGACCCCTCAGAGAGGAAAGATGAGCCGTTTGCATACGTCCCAGTTCAAGATGCAGATCACAACCCCATCCTCACTGTCTGCTTCTGGTACACACACACACACACACATACACAACACACATACATGTGCACATGAACACAGAGTGAATCGTTTTGGGTTTTTTTTCATGATTGCTTCTTTGTCTTCTGTCCTCCTCAGCGAGGCGAGGCAGCTGCTTCTGTGTGGGATGCAGGATGGCAGTATCCGGGCATATCCTCTGGAATCAGGGAACCTGCAGCCAGTACACATGCAGGCGTACTGGGCACTCGGTGTTCATGACAGCCAATATGGAAGCCTCAGGCAGCTCCGTGTCAGCCATGATAACCGCTTCGTGCTGAGCACCGGCGCAGATGGAAACATCTTCTCGTTCAGGCTGCTGGAGCTGAAGGAGATGGAGGAAGCACTACAGAGGGGATACGCCAAAGTGCCCTCACGACGCCTCAGCCTGGACACAGAGCCAGCACCTCTCGATATAGAAGACCCAGCTGCATACAGGTGTGTGTGTGCGTGCGTGTGTATGTGTCACCTCCTTTTCTCAAACATCTGCAGAAACTCCCTACCATTCCTCCATTTAAGCACAAAAAATGATCACAAGTTCTTTTCTTTTCTCCACGACTGTGGAATGAGCTCCCTTTGCATATCCGACGGGCTCCATCAGTGGCCATTTTTAAATCTCGCGTAAAAACTTATTTTTACACTTTGGCTTTTAACCCAGCGTAATGTGTGTTTTAGAATGTTTTATGGTTTTTATTATTGATATTGTTATCAGTAGTTTATTTTTTGTGTTGGTGTGTTTTAGTTGTTTTTATTTTTGTTCTATTGCTTTCTTTTAATTTACTAGTTTTATTTGTTGGACATGAATGGTTTTTATGTTGGCTCATTGTACAGCACTTTGGTCAGCGTCTGTGTTGTTTGAAAGTGCTTTATAAATAAAGTGGTATGGTATGGTATGAGTAATATTTGTGTTAAATTGAAATATGTTTAAAATACACACAAACAAATTGCTTGAAAAAAATTCAATTATTTGAAAGAATATAAGGGAATTTAAAATCTTCTGCATAGAGAAGGGTCCAAAATGCTTTACACTTGTTTCTAACACGTGTGTGTGTGTGTGTGTGTGTGTGTGTGTGTGTGTGTGTGTGTGTGTGTGTGTGTATGTGTGTGTGTATATAACTACATCACATTCTCAAAAGGTGCCAATAATTCTGCAGTGTATTACTAGAGAATTGTGTGAGACAAGACAAATTACATATAACTCGACTCTGTGTTTGTTTGTGGGTGCGTGTGTGTGCAGTATAGAGACAGCTAGACAGAAGCTGGAGTTGGACCGAATGCATCGTGAGGCTGAATTGAGGAAGCAGGAGCGCTGCAAGAAGCTCACGGAGTTGCGAAAACATTTCAGAACACTGCTGCTGCAAAACCAGAGTCTGCCAGAGCACGTCCGCCTGCAGCACTCGGTAACGCAGCTCTTGTTTCAACCTTGCATGAACATGCATTTCCTTTTTCCAGGAAAATAACTGTCCTTGAGTCAAGTGTGCCACATCACTGAATTACCTTCACACACTGCTACAGAGGACAGGAAATGAAATGAATAAACTGTTCCCATGTAATAGACGTCGAGTTGACTTGTGTTTTAGGAACTGGAGTTGGATTGCTGTTTCCGAGAGGAAGTAGAGAGGTGGACGGCTGAGAGAGTGAGAGAGGTGAGGAGAGAATTAGCCTGGGAGACAGAGAGACACCATATCGGCCTTCAGAAGCTTCAGGAGAGGTGCTGTCACTCCTTGTTTCTCTCACTCACTCAAGTATCTCAACAGTGCAGCAAAGTACATTTTATTCTTCTGACTTTTGCTTTGTTCTTGACTCTCCATCTTTTTCTACAGGTTTCTTGACTCGGTGGTGTGTGACACAGTAACGGTGTCTGCGATCAGGAGTGATCATAAGGTTTCCACCTACAGGCTGGTAGCTCTGCCCATCAAACTCCACCAGCTGAAGGAACAGAAAAGAGCCGCGCACCATTCTGCCCCCACCACTCAGGAGCAGTACGGCCCTAAAGAACGGAAAGAAACTCACACTGATGTCATCAAAGGTCAGCACACTGGTATGTCTGTGTGTGTGTGTGTGTGTGTGTGTGTGTGTGTGTGTGTGTGTGTGTGTGTGTGTGTGTGTTTGGTTGGGTGGTTGTGTACACTTTTTTAACAGTGATTGAAGGACTAAAACATGTTTTATTGAGTGTGTGTTCTTATGGGTAAATAGTCAGTAGGATGGTGTGATGAAGCAGAGTTACTATAACCTTCCTGATATTGAACCCTTACGGTTTTTATGTATTAGTAAATGATTTGTTATACTTTTTATCCATTTACAGTTATATGTTCTGTTGTGAAATGTCTTCAAGTTAGCTCCTGTTATCAGTTTAAACAGTCATTCCGTCACCAGCCACTCTTTCTTATTTTGAAATTAATAAGTCAAAAAAAACTTGACTTCATCATACTACTGAGAACTCATAGAGCGTTATCCTAAAGTCTTTCCTGTATCAAAAACCTTCCTGACAATATTCTGATGCGTGAGAAGATACAAGTTCCTGTGTTACTATAGAAATGATAACGCATTGCATTGCAACGAGCACTAATGTTAAAGTTATAAAAAACTAGTCTACACGTTCTGATCAAACCAGATTCGAGAATTCAGCAGTGCTGTAGTGTAAATCTGCTATGTCAAGGTGAAGGAAATGAGTACTGCTGAAGCTTATAGTGTAATGTATGTAATGTATCTCCAGGAGAAGAGGAAGCTTTACCAGCTACAGCATTGTTACAGCAGCAATTGCCAAAAGGTGCTGGTGGCAAGTTGGCAGCCAGACAGGCGGAGAACCTGCGCAAGGCAGCCGAGAAGGCGGAGAAGGCCCGTGCCAGGATAGAGCAGAGGAAGAGAGAGTGGGAGGAACTGTGAGTCTTGACCGTTACACATAGCAGTGGATGCGATCCAGGTGTAGAGAAGGGATGGTGCAGGATTGCCACTACTGATTCCTCTAGTATTTTTTCAGTCTATCTGCTGCGTCTCTTTTTCCCTTCTCAGCTATGCTGCCAAACCCAGTGAGACCTATGAAGATCCAGAAGACATCCGTGCAATCCAGTTGGCCAAGGAAAACATGGGCGACTTCAAATTGAAGACGGCAAAGGACTTCACAGTGCCAGAGCACCTGAGGATGAACGTGGAGAAGAAGAAGGCACAAGTGGTTGAGCTGGAGGAGCAGGTCAGCAAGCTCTCTACCCAAACAGTGACTAATCCGCCTCAGTTGAGCTTAATTTTTTTTAATGTATAGAAACTTATTTTTATTTGAATTTCCAGTATTTATGAATCTTTTCTTAATCATTGAAAGCTTCCCTAAAACCAGGAGATTGACACCTCCTACCTGTGTGTGTGTGTGTGTGTGTGTGTGTGTGTGTGTGTGTGTGTGTGTGTGTGTTCATATCGTCTGATCAGATCCACGAGAGGAAAAGCCACCTGAACGCACGTGTGCTGTCCCTGCGGGACTCAAAGGTGGCTCTCGTCTCCCAGTTCCACACCCACATGCACCAGCTTCTGGCCATTCAGAAGCTCCTCCCCCCAGAGAAGCACTGCCTACCACCCCCCACTCCCATGCTGACGCCTGAGGAGACACCTGAGAAGGAGCTGCAGTACAGCCGCACTACACTAGAACGCTACGCTGTTGCACGGGCAAAAATGAGCCTCACCAAGTGGGACGACAAGCAGTCTTGTGATGTGCTGGAGATGATGCATCAGGAAGGTGATGAGGACACAAATTCAGAGGAGGAACATTCACATGCACAGGAGGAACACACTCATGCAGAGAAAGTGCACATACACTCAAGGGAGAACTTCAGTGAGCTGGAGCAGGAGATGATGGAGGTGGAGGAGATTCGCAACCTTTACCTGCAAGACAAACTAATACAACAGGTGTGTGTGTGAGGTGATGTGGTACACACTCATTAGTTTCTGTGAATAAGGAAACATAGTGGCTCTGTTTTCAAGATTGCAATGCAGTCAGTGTT
Source organism: Chrysichthys cranchii (assembly GCA_030068335.1). Taxonomy (NCBI): domain Eukaryota; kingdom Metazoa; phylum Chordata; class Actinopteri; order Siluriformes; family Claroteidae; genus Chrysichthys; species Chrysichthys cranchii. Next base: position 12,179,528 of record JAQMCW010000019.1, read on the forward strand.
CTTTTCATTCACTCTGTTTCTCTTCCTGATGGAGATGGAAGAGGCCATGTGCACGTTCGACACAAAACTGCATCTCCTGCGTCATGAGAAGAGCAAGCTGGATGTGCAGATGAAGCTGGCTGACCTCCGACACATCACACTGTTCCAGGAGCTCCTACTGCTTAAAGAGTTCGAGAAGAGAGAGCTCCAACTACAGGAGAGACGAAACGCTTGTGCGCAGGAGGAGAGAGAGCTCAGGGTGTGTGTGTGTGTGTGTGTGTGTGTGTCTGTCTGTCTGTGTGCATTTGTGTTCCTGTGTGTCTGTCTGTGTGTGTCATTACAAGTATATGTGTGTATTTGTCGGTTTGTAGGTTTGGCTCTGTGTGTGTGTGTGTATGTGTGTGTGTGTGTGTGTGTGTTTATGTGTCTGTCTGTCTGTGTGCATTTGTGTTCCTGTGTGTCTGACTGTGTGTGTCATTACAAGTATATGTGTGTATTTGTCGGTTTGTAGGTTTGGCTCTGTGTGTGTGTGTGTGTGTGTCCTGATAGAGCACTAATAAAGAACTATGTGGGTTGTTTATTTTGTGTATCTATTGTGTGTGTGTGTGTGTGTGTGTGTGTGTGTGTTTTACACTTGTCCTTGTTTTTGTAAGTATCCTTACAGAGCACTTATTGAGACCTTAATTGTGTGTACATCTGCCTGTCTGAGTCTGTCTATGTGTGTCTATCTGACTGTATCTCTATCTCTATGTGTGTGTGTGTGTCTGTTTGTCTGTCTGTCTGCTTGTCGAAGTTTGTCTTTTTTGTCTGTCTGTGTGTGTGCGTGTGTGTATGTGTGATACATGACCTAGTTTATGTGAGGATCCTCATAGAATCTATGGGTGTTTAGATGACTGTATTTGTATGTGTGTTTGTGTGTTTTAGTCAAAGCTGGAGGAGTGTAAACATCAGCTGGAGGTGAAGAAGAGAGACATAGTGAAGCTGCAGGAGAGCGAGAAAGTGCTAGCCTCCACGTTCCAGACTTCACTTGGAGAAAATAACAAGTTTGCAGATTTCCTCACCAAAGTCTTCAAGAAGAAGATCAAACGGGTGAAGAAGAAAGAGAAGCCTGGCACCAATGGTGTGTGTGTGTGCGCGTGTGTGTGTGTGTGTGTGCGTGTGCGTGTTTATGGCAGTTTGTGCTTATCATTTTGTTGTACCAGAGGAAGAATCAGAGAGTGAGGAAGAATCAGATGAAGAATCAGACTGGGACAGCGATGAGGATGATGAAGGTCTGGATGGAGCTGGCGGCTGTGACGATAGTGCCTGTCCTCCAAGTAAGCTCACTTGAACATCATTCGAATGTATTTTATTCTTTATTGCAAATAAGGACAAATCCTAAATTCATTATCCATCTCACTATGCAAGTAAAATATTTACTATGTAGCCCAGTCCTAGGTCTGACTCAGATAAAACAGTGTTGTTTCATGTAAATTAATAACATAACTATATTGATGAGCATTTTCGTGCATTAATACAGACTTAAGTGAAATAAATGAGCTTGTAATTATCATCCTTTTCCAACAGCGTCAAAATTCAGCAAGGCCAGTGTTTCTGCATTCAAACACTCTTACACATTTTTTTTCCTGTTTGTGTGTAAGACTGCAACCCAGAGCTTTTTGAGAACACTTTAAGTTTGCGGGAACATCGTCTGGATTTGGAGGAGCTTTTGCATGAGGAGAAGATGATAGCAGATAGCCTCAGGAAGGAGTACGACTCACTAATCAAGAAAGTAAGAGAAATTAACCAATGCTTTCTCCTACTGTTTACTACAGAGTATTGGCTGTGTCTTTAATGCTGGATTCGGATTACCTCAGAAAGTGGGACGTGAGAGCTTGGAATGGCTTTGAGAATCTGTAAATTCAAGATATAAAGTGAGAAGCAATCATGGCCTCCGTGGATGTATTTTGTTAACGATAAGCTAGTCAGCTAACCGTGATGAGTGATGTATATTTTCCTCCTCAGAAAAGGAAACTTTTGCTAATATATAACTGAATAAAGGTTAAAATAGAAGCAGTGCTACAGTGTTTACTGTTGATGTTTTGAGCAGCCATGTTAATTGACTGAACTTGTAGTTGAGAACAATACCCTGATTTCACAAGTAGGAATTTTTTGTTATGAAATGGAATTTTTTTTGTTATCAAATGCAGCATAAGAGTGCACCATTGTGTGTTTGTGTTTCTTCTGTCAGGAAAAGGTATTGCAGAGCAATCTGAAAGCAGCAGAGGGCGACCTGGAGCTCTTAAACCGAGAGAAGCAGCAGAAAGTCAATGAGCTGGATGTGGTTGTCCCCCTAAGACTACACCAGGTACATGTATGTGTATGTGTGTGTCTGAGTGACAGTATGCTACTGCAAGTCTGTCACTGCATCCTAAGCTTTCTTTCATGTCTCTCTCTCTCTCTCTCTCTCTCTCTCTCTCTCAGATCGGGTATATGAATAACGGAGTAGTGCCCTCTGACCTGAGCGGGGCGCTGGTGATGAACGCTGCGTCCGTGAGCCGATTGCACGTGCGCATTAAGGAGCTGCAGCAGGAGAAATGCATTCAGAGTCAGTTACACAGACGAGCACGCCAACAGCACGTCCAGCTCCGAAACGATCTTAGAGACATGGAGGCCAAGAGTCAGGGTCAGTTTCTGTTCACTGATTCATGCTGCTTGTAGGATTCCAGTGAGCTGTTAAAAAGCGTGGGTTATGCATATGTGTGTGTAGAGTTGAAGGCGCACTGCGAGCAGCTGATGTTGAAGAAGTTCGGGAAGCTGGTAGATCTGGAGGCTCTGCAGACTCTGAGTGGCAGCCGGAAGCTGGAGGAGATGAAATATGAGAAACAAGTGCGGGAGGCTCAAAACAGGCAGGAGCTCAGGATGTGGCAGGTATATACACACACACGCACGCATACACACACACACGCACACACACACACACACACATACACACACACACAATTTGAAATAGAAGGTAAAACAACAAAGTTCATCCAATCCATTCATTGCCCCGAGAACAGACTCCTTTGAATTTCCTCGCACATTCATTTGAAAAAAGAAAAGAAAAAACACAGTGCAATTGATGTGCTGTGTAAGTAAATTTTATAAAACAGGTAAAAATACAAATGAAAGGAACACACAAAACATAAAAACACTGATAAACTGAGAAAGATATATGATACATTCAACACAGATTAAAACGCTTATTTGTAAGTATATTTTGAGTTGTAGCTTAATGTCAATGTTGCACAATTAGAGTCACGTGTCTACATCCATGCGTTTATAGAACACTTTACAGAGATTTCCAGCACTGCTTAGCTCCTCATCTTTGACTAGATAAATGTGTTGAGGATATAATTATTATTCGGTTCTTATAAAAAGCATGAGTGTGTGTTTTAGATGAAAGTGGCCGCTGCCAAGCAGGAACTGACCGATGTGACCAGAGAGTACACAGCACGTCTGCGCAGCCTCAACAGCCTGCTGACTGAGAACAAGCTGCTTGAGGACAAACTCAATGCCAGGCAGAGGAAGATGGTAGGATCACCTGACGCAAATATCAATACCTGGTGTGAAACAATTTTCATCAGAATGAACGGCACTGTGCGTGTGTGCGTGTGTGTGTGTGTGTCAGAGTCGTCAGTTCCAGGGCTCCCAGCAGACTGAAAAAGAGGACATCCATAGGCTGCGGCTGCACGTCCAGAACCAGGCAGAGAAAATTAAATGGCTGAAGCAAGAAATCAGCACCCTGTCTCGCAAAGGTGGCAATGTCCTACCCCCGAGTGAGCCAAGTTTACCCTCCATCCATAGAAACACACCCCTTCAACGTAGACGTGCTTTACCTTAGACACAGCTGGCCCTCTGATTGACTTAAAAGAATACTAGAGCATATTTTTGAATCCTAATCTCTAACCACTGTGTCATATATTTATCCTGAGAAAAACCTAGGATCAATAAAGTATCTAAGAGACAAATCATGTTCATCAATAACAGCACTTTATTAGATAATGTGATAAAGTGAATAATTGTCAGTAATGGGGATATTAGATGGGATGCTAAAATCTAATGTCTGTCAATCGTTCAACCATGAAGCTTTCAGCTTTGAGGAATGCATTACGGTATATCACAAGGTCTCATCAAAGGCATAATAAGAATGATATGGTCAAAATATCTCTCTCTCTCTCACACACACACACACACACACACACAAACACACACAAACACACACGACAAGTCAGACTGGGAGCCCTGTTTGAAAGTTCTAGTTTGTTTCTTTAGTGGTTACAGTCTTTAATGGTTTCGTGGAAAAGTTGTAACCAGAAAAACTTCCACTAAACTTCCACTTCTCTCATCTGTCCTTTTGTGTGCTCAGTTGAGCTACTTTTAGTTTCTGCTCCAAAGGCATTTTGGGGAAAAAGAATGATAGATTAAATAAACCACCTTGCTCATATTTGTTACACCACTGACTCTTATTTCACACATGTTTAAACTGTGAATCTACAGTCTTGGCTTGAAAGAAATCAGCCCCAGGCTCAATTTGTACTTTTTTATAGTGCTGGTAAGCTCCAATATACAAAACAATCCCCTGAAAAACAAAAATAAATCAGTCTTCATACATCAAAACAGCAGATAATCTCATGTGGAAGCCAAAGATTAAACCCTCTGTTAATGTCTTTTTTTTTAACCTTTGAAAGATGATGCATATGCAAAATATCACTTTAAACTTTAGATGATTTTACTGTAGTATTTACTTTATATCAGTCAACACAGGCACATTAGTGGTTAAATCTATAACACTGACTATGCAGTTTGCTGTTTTGTGAAAATAAAATTCATATCTTAAAGTCATGATCACTTGTTAACTGGCTGGCTTGTTGGTAACCAAACTTCATGCTTTCATGAAGGCATCCTCATTTTTCATACTTCATAGCTCGAATCAAACAGCCAAAGCTCAAAATTGACTTAATTCTAAGTTCATATTCAGCGTTTGACAGTTTTCATAACTGGGAAACGGGAATTAGAAAATTTTTGACCTCCATGCACTCCTAACAAGCTAGCCAACTAACTGTAATTAGTGATGTATATGTTCATCGGTAAAGTCATCTTAACAAGAGAATATGTCTGAATGTTGATTGATCTAAAGGAAATACTTGTATATAGTATGATTCAATAAATGGTAAAGAAGCACTAGTTTTTAATGTTGATGCTGTGAATGACCATAATCATGTAAGGAGACCTTCCTAAGTTTCTGAGTAGTACTTCTGAGTTTTCTTGTTTTTTTTCTCCTAGTCAGAGGTCGACGTTTCGAGCTTTACAGAACATAACACTGATCCTCCTAAGGTTCAGGATGACTACTGTTAGGGTGTGTGTGCCTGTGCGTGTGTGTGTGTGTAAAAGAGATTTGTTCAACAGACCTGATAGAATTAGACACTTTGACAGGCTTCAGTGCCATAAAGAACTTGTAGGATTATTAGGAGCAGCAGGTGAAAGACACAGTCTTAGGGGGAAAAAATGACACACTCGACTTATTTTTCTTCCCTTTTTTGATTCCTCGATTAAGGACTCAGTTCAGCCTTGACATGATTACAAGGGAGGTCTGTGATTCACTTAAGAGATTTAAGGAGCACTTGAGTTTACTCAACCTCCTCAATGAGCTGATCAAAAGAGATAAATATTGCACATTATAACTGCATGTCATAAAGTGGCTGGGAAATTGCAATGAAAAAACGGCCAGTTCAGGGTCGCCAAGGAAACGCGGCGGGCCGAGTGGAGGAGCGGGTGAATAGGGGATTAACCCCATCCCAGTGGCTCTCAATGCAGCCCCCTGCTGAGAGCCAAGAGCCTGTTCCCATGTGCTGCGCTTTATTCCTGTCATTCAAGAGTCAATAGGCAACCCCTCCTCAAACACACACACACACACACAAAAACACACATATATTACTATATTTATGAAGTGTGTCCGTTGATTAGTGCATTAGTGTTGATATATGGTGTAATGTCTACCCCTAACTTGAATATCTATCTCTAATCATTTCTGATCAAGTTTTTGGGGTTTTTCTTTTTTCGATTCAAAGCCAACTTTCTTCCTGGAAGCCCAACAAGTGTCAAAATTTGAAATAATCCCATCATCGGGATTATTAGAGGGCTTATTCACTACTTATTTATATTTCAACTATGTGTATTATAACATATTAACATGATGATTTTGATGGTGTCAGGATATGTGGCTTGAAGAAATGAAAGTGTGATTAAAATAAGTAAAAGGACACGAGGAAAAAAAAAACCTGTACAGAGATCGTGATTTATGATCCATATTATTATCCATATATTCTACAGTCACATTTTATCCCTGCAAACAGCTTCACAAACACACACACTTTAAAATTAAGGGCCATACTCACACCCACACCCATTAAGGTGATGCACCTGGTTATTGTTTTCAGGGTGAGTCCACGGTGTATCCCATGTGAGCCCATTCTCAGATTTCGAATCGATTTCTTCCTTCTCATTAATTCCTTCCCCTAACACACCCTGGTTCCCCTTCACCCTCCTCCTCCTCCTCGACACGCACGAATGCTCATTCTTGCAGACTTAAACACACACTCATTAAAACACAACGAGCAGCTCTCATTATGAGGGCGGGCTTGGGCTTTTCTTTACATGTTTAAAAAATGCTCCCACTTCACCTTCCTGAAGGGCCAGATCATCAGACCTCTCACCCTCTCTCTCTCTCTCTCTCTCTCACACACACACACACACACACATTATAGACACTCAGCAGAAGACAGTGGCCTAAGAAGTGCTCTCAGCTCCTCAGCTCCACTCTAAACTTTTATCAGCTTTGGTCAGTACTCAATCTTGATAAAGCTTGTGCGTTGATGTTTATTGAATAACTTGATCAGAGAAGGTTTAACATCAGGACACCACTGATTCCCTTCTTATCCAAGTTCTCCTCCATGATGTGAGTGTCCACCAGGGGGCAGTAGCAGCTGGCTCTCTTACTAACCCATGAACTTGTTTATGAGCACTTTCTCCTTGTGTTTTCGCCTCAGAATGATCACTAGCCACTGTGGTGTGGTGTGGTTTATTTTTTCGTTTTTGCACTGGCGCTTACAGTTTTTCAGTCGTGTTTGATGAAGAGGGAGGACTTGAATTTCCCGAGCTAGACTGAAAATCTGTTGGAGCATGTGTTGCTGTGTTAGATTGGCTTTCCTGATCCTCAGCTCTGGCATTTAGGGTGATTTATAGCAGGGGGTTTCAAATCTTTTGCAGCTAGAGACCCATTGAAATGGTAAAAAGAAAGAAAGAAAAGTGCACAGTCCCCTCTACAAACACAGGTTTATTTTATGAACAGATTTTCCAATATGTCCCATGAATGCTTGGTTACTGCAACCATATGGAGCCAAATGTAGTTTTAAAGCATTTTCCTAACACTTAAAGTTGTGGTCATGTTCAAATTCACACTATGTACACTATTTTTTGCACTTATACCATTGAACAATTGTTGTTGTTTTGTTTTGTTTTTTTTTACATAAACCACTGAACAATTTAACAGTTTAGTTTGCAATTAAATGACTGCAAAGATTTCTCCAGTGGTTCCTGCTCTGGGGGAACCCTTATAGGTTCTATGTGGAACCCTCAAACACATCCATTTTTAAAACTAAAACTCTCTACAAAAGTATTATTATACTATTAAGCATATGTTTTGGTGTTGTGTTGTGCCCATGTATTTTTGACATGGTGTGTGTGTGTGTGTGTGTGTGTGTGTGTGTGTGTGTGTGCGTGCTGCAGCTGTGTAATGCAGTGATCTCAGGCAGGCTGTTGCTTGCTATGAAAATATTATTGCAAGTGTTTATTATTACGGCAGTGTGAAACAGTGGGAGTGTTGTGTGTGGTACAAGCTGAGTGCAAAGTGGGCAAAGTGGTGTAGACCTGGTGTACATGTGTGTGTGTGTGTGTGTGTGTGTGTGTGTGTGTGTGTGTGTGTGTGTGTGTGTGCGGG
>JAQMCW010000019.1:12200138-12214578 GCA_030068335.1 Chrysichthys cranchii
TACACATATATATATATAATGTGTGTGTGTGTATATGTATGTAGTCTATTTGAGCAACGCTCTAATAACAAAATGCAAAATGCTACACAACCACAGCTACAACAGATTTCTTCAGAACATTGCAGGAATGTTACAGTCTAACTTGTGCACTTTTTTGGCCACAAGCTTCAGAATCTTGACGGTTGCAGCCTGCGCACCTAGGACCCATATACTAGGACTATTTACTGCACGTCCTAATAACATCGACCGTTAACAGTTACTGTTAAGTGTGTGTAGTGTGTAGTGTGCTTGAGTGTTGTTTAGTGTGTAGTGTATTGTATGTTGTGCGTCGTGTTTAGTCTTTCTAGCATTTAGAGAGGGTAGTGTCGACCTTAGTAGTGTTAGTTCATAAAACTCTTGGATAAGCTGTGATTCTAAACTGCAGTAGCCAATCAGAGATGAGAGCTGAACACAATGCAAGATGTTTTCCAAATTCCTGCTGAAATCCCATCCAGCTAAAATTAGCTCACTTATTGGAGCCATGTGTGGAACGATGCGGAGAAGGACTTGCGTGTGTGTGTGTGTGTGTGTGTGTGTGTGTGTGTGTGTGTGTGTGTGTGTGTGTGTGTGCAAGCATGTATGTGTTGGGGGGGCCTTCATGAATCAAACCAGTGGAAAAAAAAACAGTTTATCTTTTCTCTGATAATACAACCACGTGACAGACCGTTTATTTGTTCTTACAGATCTGTGTACACGCTAACACACACACACACACGCTTAGGGTCAGCCTGATGGGCTGACACACACTTGGGTTGGACGAGCTACAAAAACGTATCGGCAACAAACATTTATATGACTAACACACACATGCGCGGAGCTCAGAGAGAAACAATGGACACACTTCATGTTTGTATGGAAGGCAAAACATTAACACCATCCCACACACACACACACACACACACACACACACACACAGGGTTTTACACTCTGACACGCTTACTCTCACTTGCACTAACACACGCATCTGTGCTGACTCTGTGTGTATGTGTGTGTGTGTTGGTCTTATAGTGCTACAGAGAGTGTGGTTTGAGCGCCAGGTGTTTCTGATTAAGGCCACTATCAAAAGAGAGGGGGAGAAGAAAGAAGAAGTGAACTGCATGAACGAAGGAAGGAGAGGGAGGGAGGGAGGGAGGGATGGAGGAGGGAATTTAAAAAACAGAACACTGCCTTAATATACTAAAGAACAGCTCGTGTCTTCTCTTATCTCTCAGCGTTAATACAAGGTCTGTGGGTTACAGGAACTATGTCTGTGGTTTGTCACTCCATGACCCCACAGAAACGTGTGTGTGTGTGTGTGTGTGTGTGTGTGTGTGTGTGTGTGTCCACAAGGATAGGAATTTCTGTTTTGACCTTGTTGGGCCATCTGGATAGCCCTAATAAGGAAAACCTTTTTTTTCATCCAAAGAACCAAACCCTTCCTTTCATATACTTAATAATGAACGTGTGTGTGTGTGTGTGTGTGTGTGTGTGTGTGTGTGTGTGTGTGTGTGTGTGTGTGTGGGTTGTATAGAGCTGCCTGCTTATTTGATAAGAACTCGTCCGTCCTGAAGAAAAATAAACAGGCCGGCGTGCAGGAAGAGCTGCTGCTACTGGAGCACAACACAATATTTACACGACAATACACACTCTTCTCACTGCCACTTACTCACTCTCTCTCTTGCTCTCTCTGTCACACACACACACACACAGGGTAAAGGATCAAAAACTGATGCTTTATTCTATTTCTGGAGCAGTTTCCCTTGTTTGGCTTTTTTGGTCTATATCAGAGTTCTCAGAATACAGTATAAAAGCATTTTTGGAAAGATTTCAATCACTTGAACTTAAAAAAACAATATAATTTTGTTCTCCCGACAAGAGATTACTGAATAATTAATTTACAAAAAAAGAAAAAAATGGTGGAAAGAATGATTGTGCTGAGCAATGAACTGTTTTTCAGATCTACCTATTAAGTCCAACATATTTTCGCTGTTGAATGCCGCTGTATAAAACAGCACTGAGTAAATACGTTGGCACTTTTGTAAAATGTCCCAGAACGTCCCAGTCATTATCTGATTTCATCGGTTATTTCAGCAAAGGAAAATAAACAGCCAGTCATGATAATCTTGGCTATCAGATGAAAAGATAAGAAAAGAAAAGAAATGAAATGAAAAGAAAAGAAAAAGCCTGATAGATAATTGAATTTTATCCTGAATAACCGCTGTTAACGCAGTTAATGCAATCCATTATTTATTGATTTTTTTTTTTTTTTTACATTTGGAAACTTCACATTTTTTCAGTTTACTACAGCAAGAAGAAATATTACTGAGGTGTCTGTGAAATGTAAAAAAAACCAAACAAACACTACCAACTCATGCAGTAATTAGTGGCAGCAAGACATAAAGTCATGTCTGAATCCAGATTTTGCCTAGAAAAGTGTTTGTTGAGATAATTTAGCAAAAAAATGTTCTATAATCTCATGCTTGTAAAAAAGAAAAAAAAAAAGAAAATGCCGGTAGAAAATTAAAAATACCAGGAAGATGATGTTATTTGTATTTGTTTACCTTGTTAGAGTTCATTTCTTATAAGAAAATTTGGTCACATGACATTATCCCAAGTGATACCTTATTCCATCTAGCCTAAGAGACTTTTGGTATTCTTTAATTCAGTTTGAAAATGTGAGATACTAGCTTATTCCACAGCACCGGCAGCAAAAATGTATTATTAAAGAAGCAGAATGTCCATTTTCCACACATTTTCTAATCTCCTGGAAATACCCATCTCAGCTACACTCCACAATACATGTGTTTCTGTAGATACAGTATGTGCCAGAGAGAGAGAGAGAGAGAGAGACAGAGAGAGAGAGAGGAAGAAAGGGTAACATAGTGGCTTGTGTTTGTTTATTTGTGATAATGTGCTTGTGTCGGTCCATCTGGAACCCTGCCTTTGACTCTGAGTGACAGATAGAGATCAGAGACTCTCTTATCAGCAGAGCGGCTCGGGGATTGGCCTGGCTTTTCCATTCTGGGAAAGTTGTGACGAGATGCCATTAAGATGGCATGTCACAGTGTGCATACCAAGTCTTTACCAACATACGGCATAGATATACATCCGAGTTAGAGATCTGGAACTAAAGTGCAGTTCATGGAATAGCAAAGTATCAAAAAGAAACATGTGCGTTTAGCAAGAATATCCCCAAGTGTCCCGAGTCCAACTCAACCCCTAGTGTTACTATATACCAAGGCAAACCTAAACCATTGCTGAACTCTGAGCCTAACCTAACCCAGCCCTAACCTCAGGCGTCGGTGCTCTGCTCAGAAACACGGTGTGTCAGTGTCTTTCGTACACTTTTCTGGCCACAAGCTTCAGGAACTTGCAAGGTTGCAGTCTGACTGACCCTCTGCACTTCTGTAGTCTGCTTAACAACAGGAAAACATGTTAATGCTGTTGCACAGCAAGCTTTTCTGAGCCTTTCAAACTTTTTTTTAAAGTTCCTATATCTTGTTCTTGTTACACAGTACTGAAAATTTTGTTTTGCTATTATACAATACTGAAAAGTTTGTTTTGCTGTTACACAGTACTGAAGATTTCTTTTTGCTGTTACACAGTACTGAAGATTTTTTTTGCTGTTACACAGTACTGAAAAGATGGTTTTGATTTTATGCAACACTGAAAATTTAGTTTTGCTTTTAGACAGTACTGAAAATTTCATTGTCCTTTTACATAATACTGAAAATTATGTTTTACTTTTATACAGTACTGAAACATTTGTTTTGCTGTCACACTGTACTGGAGATTTTTTTTTTTTTTTGCTGTTAGACAACCCTGAAAAGTTAGTTGTCCTTTTACACAGTGCTGAAAAGTTTGGTCTGCTGTTATGCAGCACTAAAAATTTTGTTTTGCTGTTAACCAGTGCTGAAAAAAAAATGTTTTCCTGTTACACAGGACTGAAAAGTTTGCTTTGCTCTTACACAGGACTGAAAAGTTTGCTTTGCTCTTACACAGGACTGAAAAGTTTGTTTTGATTTTGCACAGTACTGAAAAGTTTCATTTCCTGTTTTAAAGTGCTCGAAAGTTTGCTTTCCTGATGCATAGACATCTGTGCGCATGAACGTGTTGCTAGCCAATCCAATCGCAACCTTCAAAACTCTGAAGCATGTGGTTGCCTAAGTGTGCATAAAATATCAGACATTTTCACTGATCTGTGGGCGGACCGTCAGAGGCTCGAGACTAGCCCAACCCTAACCTTAACCACAGTAATTATAATTGCGTTTTATGAGTAACCACGAGTAAGACAGGCCATCAATCATTTCAACAGGTAACAGCACTGGAAAAGAGAGCTCATCTAGATACACACTACATACACACAAACAAACACACAAACTCATAATGCTGAATGGTGAATGCTGTTTGTGTAATTCCCCCAGCATGTACGCTTAGACATAATTAACTCATTTGTCACAAACAGGTTCCCAATCAAAACACCAGTATTTCCAGGCCTCTGGATGCACGTGGTCCATGCTGGTAGATTGAGTGTTTTGTCAAGAAGGTAATTTTCCTTGCGTGTGAGCTATTACTCCCAGGTTGTGTCTCTGTGAGAAGTCATTTTGTGAGAGCGTTATTTGTAGAGGGTGAGATCACGCTCCATTGCTGATGGCGAGAATAAAGAAGTATTGAGAAGAAAGAGAACCTAGGCCAAGAGCATAAGTATATACACACACACTTGTGCATGCACATGCACACACACACACACACACACACAAACACACACACACACACACGTCCTGATGCACAAATGTGCTCTTACACACAGAGGTGCATTTACTCCTATGAATGCACACATAGGCAGTGGACAAGGAGCTTAGTGGAGAGGCAGAGGACCATGGGGACTATCGTTTTCCTCGTTAATTATGACCGTCTGGCAAGGCCCAGAGTGCAGGAAGTATGAAGAGGGGGGAGGAATGGGGAAAAATAGAGGGAAAGAGACACAGAGAGGGAGTAGGACTGTAAAAAAAAAAAGAGAGAGAGAGAGGAATCAAGACAGAGAGCTGAGTGTAGGAGGAGAAATTTAGTATGGATGATAAAACCAGGTGTGCAGATGGAACAGGACTTAGGAGGACGTCAAATCCCTGACATATTTCATTTCTCACCTTCTAAGAGCCAATACCTTCTAAAGTCCACCCTAAATCCTCCAGACTGAAGCCTCTCTTCACCCTCCACTCTACAAACCAGACGGCCATACATCATGAAGAGAGACTCCACAGATCACCCTTTCACCCATGCTCATGGAAACATCACTGTTTTCCTTTTTATATCCATGGGAACATTATCCTTCTCCTATCCATGCACACATTACAGTTCTTTCTCCTATCCACGCAGAAGGTTTTTTTTCTTAAAAAAAAAAAAAGATATATCCGTGAAAATGCTTAGAAGTTCAAATTTATCCACAGAAACACATACATCATCAATAAATGATATGCCATTCTGAATATATTTCATTCTTATTTTCCTCTTATATGCATAATCTGTTGTCATTTGTTTTGTCACATATGTTTATGGTTTTTCTACCAAGTCCGTGGATCTTTATATATTCATATAAATATTCTCCTTTTCACATTATTTATATCATATAAAAAAACCAACAACAAATACTTCATAATACTACTACAGCGTTCTTTTCTATGTTCAGTAAAGTAAAGTCTTTTTTTTTTTCAGCAAAAAAATTCTTCTGAAGAAATGATTCTTTCAGATCATTTCCAATTTTACCTAATATATACATTCTGTCCATTTATTTCTGTTATAACTTTCCTATTAAATACATATAAGTGTTACAATTTTCCATTATAGCTGTCAGATTAAGTCATTTTCCCTACATTTATGCAATTGTGGCCTTTTGCCTGTTATATCTGTGACCATCTTTTCTGTTAAATATGTTAAACACTGGATTTTTTCCCCCCTATAGTTATGGAATTGTTATCTGTTATTAAATAATACTGTGAAATGATTTCCCGTACACATATGACAAGGCTATTCTTCTTCACCCGTTTTGCTCGTGTATATACGAGCCATGGGTTTGTTTAAAAACCTATTACCAGAAGTCTCCGAAGATCCATTATGTTAAAGTGCAAGTCATGGAAAAAAAAAGTCTTCAAACCCACTGTTTACAAGATAACATATAAAAGAAAAATGCGATATTGTCTGGTTAACTATAACGTGGCACACCAAAGTGACGTTAATACCTTCTGGCGGGCGATTGTGATTGGAAACACTACCTTCCCATGAAAACCAAGAGGCGTCGTTAACCTGGGCTAAGCTCGGGCCAGGCTGGGTCAGAGTCGCTCTGAACCGGGGATTTCAGCGGCTCCAGGATCAATTACCCAGTCAGACGCATCTGGAGCGAGTTACTCACGCCGACCCAATCCAACCCTGCCATGGCTACACCGCCCCGCTCCTGACGACACAATCACACAACAGTAAAAGCATATTGTACACACACACATTTCTCTCTGCTGTGCTGAAAAATAATAACATCAATAATACTGCAGGAAATGAAGTGTCCTGGAGTCTAAGGCACAGGATCACAGGACTTTTGTGTGTACATAACAGCATGACACTGGGGTTTGCAAAAAATCTGGAGATGTCAAAGTGAGATTTGTGTGTTATTGGGTTAGGCACCGGCTTTATGCTGCTTGTTTACGCGGTCTGCATAAACTTTTTGAATGCGGCAAATCAGTCATTTTATTGTAAGTAATTGGGACGTTATTTTTGCATTTTGGATATGTCGCGCTGCTTCTGTTAGTTATCATATTTCTGTTTTATAACCACAATAAAAGCAAATCACAGAATGATCTATACTGTACAGTACAATGACTGTGCAACATGATATTATCACAATATCACCTTTTCAGACTTGCAGACATATTTACATTTAGTCACATTTAATGATGTGTGACAAGTTAGTGCGTTATCATTTATGTCATGCACAGTATACACTGTCACTCCCACGCCAGCCTGTCTTTTTTTCTCTTTCTTGAAGGTAAAAAAATTCCCAAAATCTGCAGCTTATCTGTCCTGAAGACTTTCCAGTTATGGAAAAATCTAGTGACCATTACAAAACCCCTGACACTGGAGTCTCCTTCCATGCTACATAAAGGTCTTCACCGTATCAATGATCACACCTTTGTCTTTGTGTTTACATGTTAGTAATCAGTTCATTGCCAGGTTTTGTTTACCATATGGAAAATGAATCAACACATTCTGACCAATCAGAATCGAGAGTTCAATAGTGTTATGGTATAAAAGAGGCTACAAAACCTAAATTGTATAATTGTACCTTCCCTAGAAAACTTGGGTGAACTGTTGAGCTCATACAAATCCTAAAATAACTTATTAATATTGCCTCAGAGTGCTGAGAGACTCGTCTTGATGACATCATACATCTTAAGGGTTTTGATTGGCTACCTTTGATTTCTTGGTCCTGGGGTTTCTTCAAAGATGTTGACCTCGGGGCTTTGCGACTTGCTAAATTCAGGACGTGCAGTTAAGGACACAACTGCAACACGTTTTGTCAACTTTATATTTTCCAGGTCACTAATGAGGTGGTGCGTCATGTAGCTGTTTTTTTTTTTTTTTGTCAGTCAGGAGGGAAAATCTTAGTTTTGCGGCGACAAGCTGGCTTTCGCTAAATCACTGCTTTCCACCGTGAATTTATTCGTCTCAGCTGCTGTCGACCTTAATGTGGAGTTTGACTGGTGAAACAATGAGTCATGTAAAGTGTGAGCCTGCAGAGATGTAAGCATGTGACAGGCAATAAAGTGAATTTCTCGACCTAAAAGCTCCACATAAACATCCTGTCTAGTCATAATCGGAAAATTAAGGAAATAAATGCTGATAGTTTGCATCATGGTGGAAGAAAGGACAAACAGATGATGGCTTAAAGCATTTTCCTGAATCCAATTTACTTTTTACCTTATTATTACTGATTAATAGATAGACCATTGAGTGCATAATGTAAATGTGTGGAAATGATAGAAAGGCATGCACTTAGATTAAACGCTTTACCAAACTACCAGACATTAGCAGTGCAAAGCGGGAAATGAAATGAACCTGTGAAGGCAGCATGAGACAGCGAGAGTGACCCGTTCCTTGCTTTATCATGGCGAGGAAGTGACACAGCTGCTCGGGTCACCAGGAGACACTCCGCACAGGGGTCGTTGTCATGGCGCTAGTGTCAGATCAAGAGGTTAAGCCTGCTGCAGAGACCCAGTGGTCTCTATATTTCTCCACATTACATTTTTTTGGAACGCAAACATAATGTGCAGAATGCATTCATATGACACCACACAACATGCTACCACACACACACAAACCTAAAACTCAATCAAACTCTGTACTGAAAGGCTCACAGCCTGAGGGCGTGTGATTCTACCCACATTTTCCTTCCATCTTCACACTTTTTGCTTCTTCTGCATAACAATCTGCTGGGAACTTAAATGATGCTGTGAGGGTGAAGGGGGACGCTGCTGAGAGGGAGCAATGCATGCTGGGAATGCTGCATGCTGGGCCAGAGGCATTCTGGGAGGCGGTTCGCCCTGAAGGCCCGGCCTCTGGAGCAACAGCATGGTTAATGGCCCTTTCATGGCTCGGCCACAAAGCCTTTTGTCTGCGCCTAATTCACTCAATGGTGCGTGGAGGAGAGGGGGAAGGGGCATGGTGAAAGCTCTCTTGCGTTATTCCTCTCTCTCTCTCTCTCTCTCTCTTTCTATCTTTCTCGCTCTCCTTAGATTGGACGAGCATGAAAAGTATTTTGACAGGTATCATAGTGCTCATGATTGTTCTAGAAACTTTAGATGCACATGACAGCATTTTCTCACAAGTATAGTGTATAATTTATTTATAATAACACCTTTATAACAATTGCTATATTTTTTTTCTTTAAAAAAAAGACTTTTCAAGCTCAGGAGATCATAAAATATTATAAAATATTAAATAGATTGCTCGCCACATTTACTGGTTCGTGTTTGTATTCATTCAGCACTCATTAATGGAATCAGTCTGCTATCCCTGTCTCTTTTCTTTTAAGTTTATTAATCTAATACATTCATATATCTGTGAATGCAGGTGCTCATGGACCTTAAATTGGTGCTTTTGAGCTTTTTAAACATAACTTCACATTATATAGTCACCTATATACCAACATACAAATTATAATAAAACCAATAATGCAAATACTTTGTTTCGTATATACAGCATTTTAACATTTTGTCATTGCCTTAAACATTTTTTGCATCCCAGTTAAATTCTTATGTCCTGGGTGGTTGTAAAATGATTGGCTGTCCTGCTTGGGATGTAGCTTAATCTTAATCTATTGTCCATAGTGGAAATAAGTCAAACCCTGTCAAAATCTGTCCCAAAAGAAAATACATCAAGGTGTTGAGAGCACCTTGAAGGAACATTTTAAATCCAATAGAGTTAGGCTTTCGGTTGTGGGATTTAAAAGTCAGAATCTTCTAGACACTTGCAGAATACAGGCTAAAATTTGTGAATGTTGTGCATGGACACAAGCAAACACCTTGAAATACGTGGCTAATGGCATGCAGTAACAGTCAGTGTGGTACTGTGGGTAGTGTTTATTCATCATAGCTATGATCCTAAGCTTGGGTCACTGTCTGCATGCGTTACTTATCTTTTCCTTGTTTCCATGTTGGTTTCTTCTGAGTTCTGTGGTTTCCTCCCATAACAGTAGGTTGCCACACCTATACCACATTGTCCCTACATGTGAATGTGTGTGTACATGACCAAAGTTCACCCAGATTTTACTCCCACCAATTCCAATTCCAATTTTATAAAAAATAAATTTATACATGCAATTTATCCAAATTGTCGTCACTTTGTGTAGTGTCTAGCCTTGAAGGGAGGGTGTGAAAACTTTTGCACTACACTCTACGCTCTAACAAAACCTTGCCTAGCCAGCTCAGGTTGGGTTCAGGTTGCACTGGGTTGCACCTGAAACCCCACGAAACCACATGAAAACAAGCCACACCAAGAGTTTATTAATAGAGTCTGTGTTGTGGAGTTCTTCGTTTGAGAACGGCGCCGTAATTACACATAGTGCCTATGTCAACTGTAGCTTCTCATTAAAACTAACTCTTAAATAAACCCTGTTAAAAGCTGTACAGTGCACACAAGATCAAGCCATTTATTACTCATGATGATGATGATGATGATGATGTACAACAATTACAATCAAGGAGTCAAAAGGTCTTAGAGCTAAACACTGCAGCTTTAATCATGCACAGCAGTGCTCTTGGATGGTGCAAAAGTGCAAAACAGACAGAAAAACAGAAAGCAGAAAGAAGAAGAATACATTCAAAAACTTGACCACATTTAACTTAAAATGGAAAAGAGGGCATTGTTATTCAACTTCATATACTTGTTGCTGGTTAGACACTGTGTATGACTATCAAGAAAAAAGAATCAGGCTTTTCCAGTCTGGTGTAGTGTAACGAAGTTAGCCTAGCGAAAAAATATATCTTTTTTTTATTGTGAAGTTACTTATGTTATCTTCTGAATAACCTAATATAGCATCATATGAATTTTTGCACTTTGCCAATGTTATCTCGCATGAAATTAAAAATGCTTATTCAGGTCAACTGTACAGATGTTCACTCTGTTCTCACTCTGATGGCTATGGATTCTTATCCTGTTTACTTGCTTTAGTGTATATACATGAACTGGCCACATACAAATCACACTTTGTCTTCACAGAAGCTATGCTATTTTGATTTCAATACAAAAAAAAAAAATAATACAAGCACAGTGTAGTCCAAAATAAAGACCTTTCCAAATCCAGCTTACTAATTCTTAACTGTCTAGCAATTTTGCTGTCTAGGCTGTCTAGTCATGACAGAGTACCTAATCAGACTGCATCAATTACTGTGTGTGTGTGTGTGTGTGTGTGTGTGTGTGTGTCCTAGTTGCTGTGTCGAGTGCAGCTGTGTACACATGGGCCAGGAGCCTAAGCAGCTAATGAACATGGAAGTCTAATCCGTCCTCTCCAGCAATATCGGCTCTTGTGCCAAGCAAACCAGCAAGGAAAACATGGTGGCTCTGACATGGCATGCGAAGATCGAGCACGGCCAACCACACACAGCGCCGCACAACATGCTCCCACAGAGACTCTCGGCCGAGTTGAAGTGAACGCTCTCTTCAGGTGAGGTTTGGGACATATTTCCGTGACCTCTGCCAGAATGGCTGACAAAGAAGTGGCGACTGAACATCAGAGAAGCTAATCTGTGGTGCTGTTTTGTGCATTTACTTCAGTGTTTCATCTCACCTAGATTCTGTAGATTTGTACCCAGAAGCTTTGGATGCAACAGGGACTGTCCTGTTGCTCATCGTAGGACTCATAATCTGCTCATGTTGAACATCCAGGAAACAGTCTGCACTCTTCTGCACCTGTAAACTGGAATGATTTATATTCGTATTATCTGGCATCATGCTGAAGAAGACAGGGTCTGTGTTAAGTCTGGGTTTCTTCCTCATGTCATCACAGGGAGTTTTTCCTTCACCAGTTTCACCTCTGGTTTATTCATTAGAGATCAACATCTATATCCAGATTTCTGTGACAATATCTCCAGTTAAACCACTGACAGAAAGGCTTAATTACGCTTTTTTTCCTGGAATTGTCCCCTAGTTCCTGTTCCCTATAAAGGAAATATGAGTAATTTTGCTCTCTAAGGTACACGATTTGGATATTAACCCTAAGCAATACAAAGTGTGCACAATACTGTGCATTTGGCTTTCATCCATGTACAAAAGTCCCCAAATAATGTTCTCTGTGGTAGATATAGTGAGGTTTCTGCTGGGTCTACGAGTCCCAAGCCAAATGCAACATAAAACATCATCTTGCTTGGCCACGTTCCAGCTTTTAGTCACACTTAGGCCTCTGTGGAACATTACTGGAAATGCTAGAGCTGTGTCTGAAATAGTGTCCTGCTCCATGCATCATCTGGACATTGTGTGGGATGATCCAGAAAATGTCTTAAATTTGTGGAGTACAAATTTGTCTTAAAGATGGGTGTACAAAACTGTGCACTATGTAGAAGATTTTGTGAATTTTCAAACAAACACTCTGCTCTTTTTGGCTTAGAACGAGTAACGGGACAAATAAGTCATAACAGGGTGGTGGTGGGTTCTGGGACTGTATCCTGGGAACTCTGGGCTCAAGGTGGGATGGGACGTCAGTCTGCTGTAGGACAACACATACACAAACATATTTCCACCTAGGGGCAGTTACCATAACCAATCCACCTACTAGCATGATTTGGACAGTGCAAGAAAACCAGAGAATCCCAAAGAAGCCCAAGTGAACCCAGAGCTCCACACAGACAACAACTCCAGCTCATGATCGAACCAGGAACCCTGCTGATATGTGTGTGTGTGTGTGTGTGTGTGTGTGTGTGTGTGTGTGTGTGTGTGTGTGTGTGTGTGTGTGTGTCAGTTTCCTCCAGGTTCTCAGGTTTCCTCCCACCTCCCAAAAAACCCATGCAGGTAGGAGGATTAGCTATGATAAACTGCCCCTACATACAGGATGTACATCCCAGAACAGGATCTGGATCCCACAGCTGAAGTGAGGGTCAGAGAGAGAATCCTCAGATATGCAGCAGAGAGGAAATGAGAATGAGAATGAGGGAGGGTTTGCGTGCTCCCTGCCTGTGATCTCTGTACTATGAGTCTGCTGCCCCAGCACAGCTGCACTCAGGGACTGTGAGCCTCAATAACACAAGGGGGTACAATGCAAACCGGGGCAAAAACCCTGAGGGGACGATTGCATACCAAATCAGAGGAAAACAAGTCAGAGAGCAGGGAGGGAGGGAGGGAGGGAGGGAGGGAGGGAGGGAGGGGGTCCCTGGGGGATTCTTAATTTCCTCCAAATAACTTGTGCGCTTTAGTGGCGCTCATTAAGGCGCAGAGCTCAGTCCGCAAAACATACCCACGCATACATGTCGGGTTTTTCTATTAAAAGTTGCAGGAGGTGTAGAAAGACACAGACCCAAACTCAGATTTGAGATTTGGGGATCTATTGTTCAAATCCCTCCTTCTTTTTTTTTTCTTTTTTTGGGGGGAAAGTGGGAGGAGCCGACGCAGAGCCAAAGGGAGAATTGTGTGAGAGCTCAGTCATCCAAAAACGGCCTTTCAATGGGACAAGTTTGGGGGAGCCGAAGAAAATGTCGGTCCCACCGCAGTAAATTACTGAACTAGCTCAGCTCTTTAGAGGGTGGGAAAAGAAGGGCAAAGAAACAGCCTTACTTCTTTTTTCTTCTTTTTTGGTTTGGGATTAAATTCTACAGGAAGCTGTTGGGGAAAAACCTTCACACTTTATAGAGAGAGAGAGAGAGAGAAAACCCAGCTTCATCTCCAGCACTAGTTTTTTGGTAAGTCTCCATGAAAACATTGACGCTGATGTTTTTAACTTAGCCCTGCGCTTCATAGCCATGGTGTCTGTTTTTTGCCCCCAGCAATGTATATTATATGTCCCGAATGATGTTTTTACTGCTGAAATGCTGTGTTCGGGATAGAGATAGAAATGAAATGAAGCTTTAAAGGTAAGAATGGTGTCTGTGGCACTCGCATGATGCGCCTGTGTCTGCTAAGCTAGCTAACACTTTAACTGTGAACTTTGCCGCACTGTTTTGTTTGTTATGGTAGCCTTTTTAAACGGTTTTTAAAAATATTTTCCGATGTTGTAAACCCCCACTACATGCCCTGTTTCGTTTTTAGACAGCATGCAGGTCTAATACTAATAATAATAAAAAACATTTCAACCGTTTTTGTTTCTGCCCCGCAGCAGCTAGTTGAAGTTACCTCATGAGTGATGTGTTCTGCTGCTGTGATGCTAAGCTCACTGGCTGCAATGTAACGTTAAGAGCCAGATAGACACAAGTGTGACTTTTAAAGTGTTTGTGTATTTGTGTAATTACTTTTCTGAGTAACATTACATTTAGAGTTAAAAAGAGTGCAATAAAGTATGCAATACGTTAAGAATTTAAGTGTAATGCAGTAGTGTGCTACTAGTTGGGAGGATAGCACTGGGACAGTAGTGATGATATTTACTCTGTGTGTGTGTGTGTGTGTGTGTGTGTGTGTGTGTCAGTCAAAATAATCCTTATTTTCCAGGCCTCAGTCCATGCAATAAGTATTTCAGACCAAATAACATAACATTCAATAAACTTAGATGGCTTTGATTTATTGTTCACTCTTTATATACATCATGTAGGAAATCTCTTTGCATCTGTATCAGCATTTAACAAGGTTTCACGTTTGATAGTCTCACTAGCTGATGTTGTTTCTGAGATTTTTTTTTAAGCTATTAGCTAACTAAAGTAGCTAACTAAGTAACCATATATATATATATATATATATA
>JAQMCW010000019.1:12215250-12228287 GCA_030068335.1 Chrysichthys cranchii
CAGGTTTCAATGTCAATAAACTTTATTACAGTGTAGTTTTAGCAGATACTATGTATATACTTTGTATACTATACAGGTACTATATACTTTGAGATACAAGTAAATAATAAGCATAGATATGGACGGATTGCTATTCACCAGTGCTAATAATAAGTATTGTCTTTGTGCAGGTTTTTTTCTTTTGCTTCATGGATTAGTTTTTAGGCATTTTAGGAGATGTCATATGTGTCGGATCACTGAGCAACTCAAGTTTCAGGGACCAATCTGCCATTTGGAACAAATCCTTCCCAGACTGCTTCATCGAATATTAAAAACATTCTTGACAATAAAACGAGCAGTAAGGTTGTCAGCACCACAGTCGTTCAAATTCAGCTATTGTATTACAGACCTAAAGAGAAGATATTCGATTACTGCAAGCTCAATTTACGTGGAGGGGCAGGAGGAGGAAAAAAAACTTTGGCTGCAGTGTTTTCATTTTCGTTGATGATGATTGGCGGTCGGGTGGATCAAAGTTATTCTGTAATTGAATCCAGTCTGATTATGTCATTGGCTTTCGAGACATTCTGACCTTATTTGGTTAGGGCGTCATTTGGGAAAGGCCTATTAGCTGTGTGCAGATGTAGGCCCAGATTTTCATGCCCTCACAGCCCTGAAATTCTTTCGGTGTAACAGGTATCTGGGGTGAGCAAGCTGGGCTGGGGATTTTGGGGAAGTTGATAGAGGCACATTAGAGAGAGGGATGAGGCTATTATGTTTCAGGGAGATGAAGAACGATGAGAATACTGCCAAGAAGAAAGCGCGTGAAAAAAGAGAAAAACAGCTTCAGTGTGAACTTATTTGATTGCTTTACAGGGTCAGAACCTGTTTTAAAGTTCAAGGCGCTTGTCTTGGCCCATCACAACTGTCAGGAGACTGTAAAACTTGACACCCCCCCCAAGCTTTCTTACATGCTACGAAGAACCTGATTCCCCAGCTCCAAAGCGACTCTTCGCCCACATCAGGCTTGGTGTAATAATAATAGTAGTAATAATAATAGTAATTATCACTCCAGCTCCACGGAAGAGCCTTAAGGAAACAAGGAAGCAAAGCACTGCGTTCAGAGTTTGGAGGAGCGTGAAATCACGTTTTATAGACCTGTCCTTTCCCTCAGGTCACCTCCTGCTTCTGATTGAGAGCACGTCATGTTTCTGGCAGGGAGGCTTTATTTTTTTGCGGCGCTAGCACTGCCTTTGGAAAGGTTTATTGTTGTCTTAAAGGGTGTAACTTCAGTCTTAATTCACGAAAAAAAAAGTAGCTTCCTCAGGGTAGACTTTTATGTCCGCTTCAGCCGGTATGCTCACGCAGTCATAACAGCCTGCAGGCGGCAACCAGCGAGCTTGCGTGTGTGTGAAGGAGGAGATGCTCTCCAATCAGGATTATCTTCTCATACAGGAATGCAGAGCCTGTCACTTGGCTGTTGATAAATGGATTCGATTTTTCAGGCTCCTTTTCTCGATCGACCGTCAGTGTGTCAGCGCTGGGAGATGGCACAGGATTGGATTTCACACAGGGCTGATTCACCTGGGCTTTTAACTCTTAACGTTCAGATTCAGAACGAGATTCGTCACTGTCATAGCTACATGACTAGTAGTTTTGGTGAATAATATCAACCAGGAGTGTAAACAATAGGTAGTGAGTAAATAATCTCCATGTCCATATTAACAGGGTGATTTATAATGATGAGGTGTTGATATTGCAGCATGGCATGACTTTTCTGAGCATGTCGTAAGTACGTATTTGAAGATTAATCTACATATGGATCGATTTCCTCTTGCTTATTAATTCATTTCTTTGCACACATGTTAAAATGATATATTATGATCATGATCTTGATATTTAAATCTAATTTCCTGCACACACAGATGAGCAAAGTTTGAGGTTGGAATGCCAAGTGCACTTCCTCCATGACCATGTGGACCATCTGTGACCTTTTCTTTAAGGAGACCGATGGCGTGGTACGGCGGCCATGTGGCAGAGCACTTATGTTTCTGCTTTGAGCCCCTGGAGGCACTGATTGGTCCTGAACAACATGTTGCATGCACATTGGAGGAGGCGTGTCCTTGTCAAATCTCCGCCTTGATTGGTGTAGAGAATGAGGATGACTTTAACAGGTTTTTTTTTTTAAACCTTTTCTGATTCTCTGAGTGACTGTCTATATACCTTATCAGGGATATCTGTAGCATAAAAGTCACCACAAGCTCTCTGACACGCACATACACACACTTTGTTGTTTGCACGAGTGCGTCTGGCACTGGGTCATGAGCCAGCTGATGAACTCCAGGCTCATAAGTAAGCAGTGCATGTGTGTGTGTGTGAGAGAGCGCGTGTGTCAGGACAAACAGGCCAGTGTGTGTGCGTTTGTCAAGTAGATATTTGAACAGAGATTAAGGGCCGCTCGACGAGCCAAAAGAAACCGAGACACACTCCATTCACACACTCACACTAACTCTCATTTACAGAGCAAACACTGTCAATATTGCATTCACACACACAAGTTCCGAACACACACACATACACACACACACCACAAGTCCTTTTGAGAATAGATAGAGGAAGTCGTTTGCCCTCATTGTAAGAGTTCATCATTTTGTACACAAATTGCGAGGGTGAGATGTGAAGTTTAAAGTTAGCATCAGGGGCGGGGTTAACAGTCGTGCCTTTTGTCACTTCCTGATTAATAAGAAATCTCATGAAATCTAATAACATTATCTATTTTTTTTTATTCTTGTAAATTGTATAGGTGGCACTAGTTTAGTTGAGAGCCAAATTAAAGGTACAAAGATGTAGTTTTATGTTGTAAATGCTTGCCATTGTGGTGGTGCCTTCCCTAGACACGTTTGGGTTTGGATTCAAAAAGAGATGAGCGCTGAACCTGCTTGCAGACACAATCGAGTAGATGCAACCCGTCACTGTTTGCTTCTAAACTGACTGAAAGACCTACCAAGAATGTTATTCCAACAGATGTCATTAGCTAAAATGTTATCCACTTATTAATATGGATTAGCACTATAAGTCAGGGAGCATTATTTGGCTCAGCTAACAATTTTAGACGGTGTAACTCTAGAAGATCATTGTGGCTTGGCGTCCTGTCAGTCGCTAAATGACGCTAACTACTTTGTCCAGCCTGGGAATGTATTTATGAACGCTGTTCGTTTCAGACACCCAACAGCACATTGTGACCTGTTAGACAAAAACGCGCTAGTTGAAATCACAATACAGTATTTAAAGTGTGCGATGCAGCGGCACTTTAGTTCTTTAGGCTATGTTCACATTATAGGTTTCAGTTTTGAACTGGCATTTTAAAGTGAAAGCGATTTCTGTCCAGACAAGCATTTTAGCTCCATATCAGAAATAATCTCTGTCCATGCTAACATGCCTGAAAACTCACATCACATGACCATTCACATACCCTGGGCATGTGCATGCCAGTATAAACCGGATGTATATTGTCTACTCTGCAGTTGGCTGCTTAGTTGCAGATCGTTCACATAATAGGTTGCCTCCTGCGCATGTAGGCAGCTGTAGCATTATAAAAGGCAAAATTTAACTACGCAACATTTGCTAGCAAAGTCAATGAGGTCAGCAACGCTCGTAATTCATTATCCATGCTGCATTCACCACTGGTAGTTGAGGCTGATGCAGTTTTTGTTTTCTTCCAGAAAAGTATCACGTGATAGGACCGTGACAAATCAGGGAAGGCTACGTCGTGCCTGATAAGACCTAATCAGGAAGTGGATGTTGGTGTCTGCATCATCCTTTCTAAAAGTCTCTGTTTTACCTCGTCCACACAGAAACACAACTCTGGAATGTGCTGGAGTAAATGTAGCAAAAGTGACGCGTTTCAAAACTAAAATGTATTGATTAGCATGGCCATAGCTGTCCAGCTGTCTCACCTCCTCGTCTGTTGTGCACTCTGCTCAAACTGAACAGCTTCCACAGGTTCAGCTTTCATGCTGATACTGCTGACCAGACCATCGCGCTCGTTATCTCATGGATCGCCAACTAGCCGAGCCGAGTCTCTGATAAAACTGAGCCACATTGCGTTCTGTGAATTTTGAGTCCCACCGTGATGACACACAGCCGCTAACTTTAATAAGATTAAAGTGTTAAGCTTTAATGTTCACGTTTTCTCTTGTCAGGATGGATGTTGGAACAACGCCATGGTGCGTTTGGAAGCTTGGAGGCTACCGTGCGATGTAGCGACTGTTAAGTGTTTGTTTGTTCAGTGGTTGGTGTTGACCTTGATGTGTCTGCAAACTATGTGGTCATGGGTCCTGCAGGTATTTACAGAGGCCAGGAGTGTGCGTGCATGCGTGTGCATCAGCGTGTGTGCATGTGCGTGTGTGTGTGTGTATGTGCCAAACCTATGGGCTACCCCTCACGTTCTGTTTTTAGATCATGCTTAAATGTCGCCACTGTTTGCTTTCCTCATTTGTCGTGTTTACTTCTGGTCATATTTAGAGCCACTCGCTAAGGCAACTGCACTTTATCACACCACCCAGTGCTTATAAACAGTTTATGCACATTTTATTACTATTGCATTACGCACCCCCCCCCCCCCCCCTTCCCCCCATTGCCCATTTTCTTTTTTTCCTCTCCTTCGTTCTGAAAGACTTATTGGTGCGCAGACAGGCAGTCTGAGCGCTCCGGGTTCCTGCTGAATAATGCGGAGAAATTGCTTTTTGATTTAAAATTGGTTCCATTCACGGTGATGGAGGAGCTGCCAGAACAGCGGGGGCCCCTCCATCCCTCTATCCCTCCATTCCTCTCTCCCTCCCCTTACCTGCACATGTACACACTGCTAGCATGTGTGTGTGTGTGCGTGCGTGTGTGTGTGTGTGCTGATGCAGAGAATTACATATTTATGCTTACGAGAATTTTACAGCCTTGTGTGTGTGCGTGCTTGCTGTGGGAGTTTGGGATTTATTGTTGGAGACTTGACAGCAAGCCTCAGCCTAGTTCTGTGTGTGTGTGTGTGTGTGTGTGTGTGTGTGTGTTTTAAATTTAATGTCAGCTTGTAACCTAGTGCCTGTGGATGGTTATTTTTCCTTGGAGTCATCAATGTAGTAGATTGCTTGACCTATAAAGATCACCAGCATTCTGTATTTCCGTCGCACAGTAAAAATTCAGTTTACTTAAAAACGTCAACTGAAAGAAGCTATTTCTCTTTTTTAAAGAAAAATGTAGTTCATTGTCTTTGTGTTAAGATCTGAAAGGCCACCTGTAGCCGTATTGTGCCCTGAGGTCATGTGACCATGCCGCTGGCCAGATCCGCTAATTAGTGCATGCTTCGCTAATTGAAGCATTTGCTATAAATTATGCAAATGCCCTCCTTCATAATTGATTAGAAATCCTGAACATGGCTTGATCCTTTGCTCGTTAATCCCCTGAGAATGTCTGCGTCTCATTAGTGTTTTTATACCCCCCCTCCTCCCCCGTCAGCATTTGGGTTTGCTGCTCATTAATACATAGACGAGGAGGGGGTTATCGAGAAGGGAGTATTGACCTCGTTAGTGGTGCTTTTGATGTTTCGTTTCCAAGCTTGTGAGCGACTGATGTTTGCTAGAGTCCAGACAGCACCAATGAGATTCTGCTGTGCTTCCACCTGCCACACAGCCTCTCAGCTCCATTAGGAACATTCCAGACGTAGGGCTGACGTGGGAAGCACGGATTCGGATCGAATGATGCGTGCTTCAGTGAACAGCCTAGCGCGTGGTGCAGTCAAAGGACCCAATTATGACGCATCTTAACACTGCATGAATAAAAATAACTCGTCCAATTTATAAAAATTTTGCATTTGTATCGACACATTTTCATCTAGTCACCCGACGCGCTACCAAAAAAAAAACGGGCAAAATCTAGGCCTAGACCTCTGTGGGTTAACCCTTAAACCCTCCACACATGATGAACCATGTGAATATGAATGAATAAATGCTGAATATTATGTCACATGAAGAGTTTAAATGACGGATTACTGTTTTTTTGATTACAGCAACAGGTTTGTGTGCATCATCCTCATCCTCATCGTCTGTGGAAAGAACATGTACAGATAAACACACACACACACACATATATATATATATATATATATATATATATATATATTTCATTGACTTTTAAACCTAGGTGTCAAAAACCCTGAAATAAGATCGAAAGGAATGTGATTCATTTGTCAGCACAGTGATTCCCATCCCATTATAAGACAATGTGGAGCTAAAATATTACATTTTCAGGACAGGGACAGGGTTGGGATCAAGAATTTTGCTCGTATGGTCTTACTTTATGGTTCTGTTTTAGTTGGATATTGTTAAAGCGTCTTGCTTGATGCCACATGAGTTTTTTCCTGCAGCAGTAAGCTGAAGCCACGATGCACAGTATTCCTGTGGACTCAGGAAGTGTTGTAAATATGAAGGAGGAAAAAAAAAGTGAGACGGAAAGCAAAGTGGGTCCTCGATCTTGTCCACTCTGAAAGCTCAGCACTGATATTTGTTTCACTTCTACCCACCATTTCACACCTTCACTTCATTGCTTGGTTGCGTGACGTCTCCCTTATTAAGCTGGATGTTTTTTTAACCATGTAGCCCCCCCCATCCATCTCTCTAGCATACTTGGTCATCGAAACCCCCCCCCTCACCCACCCCTCCTCAGGTCCTTCCCTTTGACCATTGAGCCCATCAGCTCTTCCTCTGGCCCTTCAGAGAAGCGTCTCTCTTTTCACGCTGAGGCCTTGGGGTTATTGTCCTCGCGCCGGCTCACTGCTTTACAATGACTCTCCACTCTATTAAGGTGCGTTCTGCCTGTTAGCGTCACCCCGAGCAACGGGCCTCCCGCATGGCAGCTATTCGGCCGGGCATTGTGGGCCGCGAGCCCGCGCAGCCAGTTGAACCCAGCACTCCTCACACTTGACACCGCATGTGTTTATCTAAAGGAGGGGGGGCACTTTGTGTTGTTTGGAGAATTTGCGATGGCTGTTGAAGGACATAAATGGGTAACGAGAGAGAGAGAGAGAGAGAGAAGGGCGATAAATATTCAACAGCTCAGCTCCTGAGAAGGAGCTAAGACACTAAGACGACCCCCCCCATCCTCACCCCTTCCTCATCCTATTCCCTCGTCCCTCGTTCTTCTTCTCTTCTCCTCCCTCCGCACCAAAAAGCAGATGGAATGTGAACGGCGTGAGAGGCGCTCACCGAGTGCAGAGAGCCGGTTTATCCAATTAGCAGGGTTGTCAAAATGAATTTATCCACACAGGCTGCAGGGACAATGGTGCACTGAGTGGCTCGAGGATAAAAAAAAAAGGATTCGGTCACAATGAGACTTTGTGAAGTGACTTCTACACTCTCTACACTTACTCATAAAAGGCTGAGGTGGTGATATGAGTGTATTGGAATGAAGCTGTGTGTGTGTGTGTGTGTGTGTGTGTGTTGAGAGGTTTTGATGCTTGGGACAGGTGGTGCATCAGTCTGGCTCAGGACAGCTGTGTGTCCCTCACTGGTGATACACATATCTGTAGGAAGAGCCTTAAAGTTTTTGACCTTCTTCACCTAATAGTAGTACTGATAAAAGTGGAACTATCCACTAATAATTGTTTTGTTTTTTTGCTTTGAATTTGAACTGAAATATTGTGTTTTCAGTGATAGTCTACTTTTAGACAATAGGACACGTTGTTGAATACGGAAGGAAAAAAAAACTTCCGAACAGATTTTTCTTCTTTAAATTAAGAAACACCTTTTTATCAAGTCTGATATTTTACACACGCTGCGGTTAATGATCTTAGACCAAAATAAAATGGAGCTCTGTGGCTTATATTCAGTATCGGAGGATAATGTTCTACTGTTGCTGACTTCATGTTGGTGATGAACAAAATGGTTTCAGAGGCTCGCGCTCCTCCTGTTAGGCCCATGGGTCATATTATTAGAAAGAGTTTGTTAAGAATAAATCAATAGTAGTCGGCCTTGTGTTTCGCCAAGATTTCAATAGATGCATTTTATCACTCCAGTGGAAAGAATGCTAATTGTAATCCAAGACCTGGACTGAGAGACAGAGGGGAGGGGCGGGGGGGGGACGCAGAAGGACAAAGGGAGAGAGAGAGAGAGAGAGAGTAGGAAAATGACAGGGAGAGAGAGAGACAGAGAAATGAGGTAAGACAGAAAGACGGAGCAGAGAAAGGGACAGAGAAGGACAGAGAGAGATAGAAATTAAGTAGGAAAGAAAGACGGGGGTGGGGAGAGAAGGACAGGGAGAGAGGTGTGGGCAGATGAGTGAAAGAGGGAGAGAAAGATGGGGGGACAGAGAGAGAAACAGAAATGGAGAAGGAGAGGAAGAGAGAGGGAAAGACATGACCGAGGAAAGACAGAGAAGGATAGAGACAACGAGGGAGACATGGAGAAAGTCAGACATACATAGTGAGAAACCAACAGCAAGAGACAGAGAGGCATGTGGACACGCACAGAGCGAGAGACAGTGGGAGAGAGGGACCGAGAGGGACAGAGACACAGAAGAGGTATAGGAAAGCCGAGTCACTGTGGATGAAGTGGACGAAACTCCACCTGTTTTTGGAGTGAAGAAGTGCAACAAACGAATTAATCAACAAACAGTCTGTCACCTTTCACACAGCTGTCAGGACAAATGCAGATGTGTGTCCCGCTGCTGAGAGTGTTGACTGTTTGCTCAGATGGACAAGAGCTCTGCTTACATGTTATGCTTCCCCCCGGAGATGAAGTTTCAGTGTCAAGTCCTTTCCGCTCGGGTGAAGAGATACAAAAAAAAGTTGCGTGTGTGTGTTTGTGCGTGTGTGTGAGAGAGTGTGTGAGAGAGAGGCTGGACCCACATAAATGAGGGAGCCTCTTGTTTAGGAAAAGCCCCAAACTACACCGTGTCTCTGGCGAGCTTCGTTCAGTCACTGTGACGATATGTTTGTTTTTTGGCATCGGGAAGGAAAACATTTGTTTAGAGTCGACCCTAAAGTCTTTAAATGCAGCACGTTCTGTTCAGGGTGAGAAACTCTGGCGAGCAGCTAATGGCTCTGGAACTCAAACAGGTCCGCATCCCGAGACACGAGCAGGAGCTATTTTTCTCTTTAAGACTCCTGTTCGTCTCTGCCCGGCCTTGTTTGGAGCTCCGAGTCATTTTGTGAAGTGTCATTAATCATTTACTTTGAAATTATAGACGGGTATGAGGGAGTAAAAGAAAGGGAGGGAGAGAGAGGGAGAGAGAGAGATCTGCAATTTGGGAGCAATAGACCACCCTCCTCATCCTGACGGGAAGTTGTTAGTTTAACCTGACAGGAAAGAATTCAAGAAACTTGGCAGTGAAAAAGGGGTGAGCAAGCAAGAGAGAAAGAGAGAGAGAAAAGCTCCTTCCTGCATTAACTGTTAATAGACTGACCATTACACCCCCTCTTTCTCTCTCTCTCTCTCTCTCTCTCTCTCTCTCTCTGTTTGTGCTATGGTGAATAATGCAGCCTCTGTTTGGGCCTCTCTCCGGGCCTCTACCTGTATCAGTTACACCTGAATGAGGGGCGGCTCAGATTTCGGCTCCACTATCCCGGCGCCCGCCTCAACAACACGGAGAGAGGGTGCGGGCGCAGTGGGTTGTATGCTGCCAAAGTTGAAAGTAAATACTCTCAAATTAAAGCACAGTCACAGTTTCTTTTTCTTTAACGTCCAAATTTCTGGATTACTCTCAGAGGTGGACAGATGATAAATCCATTATCTCTCTCACCGCGCAAGTAAATGCTCCAGGGCGCCGTTTTGGTTGCACAGAAAACAGATGAGTCTAAAAAGTTTTAGCTATCAATGTAATAACATATAGTGAGGGAGTTAATGGTTAAGCATTTCTATAATAGAAGCTAAAGAATTTCTAGGAAAGGAAGATGCTTGTGTAGTCACGGTGTGTTTGTGACCTCAGCTAAAAGTCAGAAAGTCATCGGACAACATTTCCTCTTGTTGTGTTCTGTCCTTGTATTGCATATCAAAGATATTCCTGGAGCCTTGTTAGTGTCTTTTTCTCTTCGTATGTTAAACCCTGAGACGACTGTGTGTTCTGCTAGTAGGTGAACTATTATGGGGCTCGACCGGAGCTACCGATGTGTCCATTGCTGACTCTTTAAGTGTGTCAGAGGCTGGGTTTGTGTGTCTGATATTATTTCTGGCAGAAAGGTTTTGTTATGATGAAGGTTAGATTGTCTTTGTCTGAGTTTTGTAAACTGCCTGTGTTTACATGCTGTTATTCTGGTTTTTTAACAGTTTTATCTGATGGTCTCTCTCTCTTTCTCTCTTTCTCTCTCTCTCTCTCTCTCTCTCTCTATCTATCTATCTATCTATCTATCTATCTATCTATCTATCTATCTATCTATCTATCTATCTATCTATCTTTGTGACAGAGGTGGTATATGGAAGATGTCAAGAATGGTGGATTGGATAGCATGGCATCGGAGGTTTCAGGTGGTTTGTGCTCTGTGTTCAGCACTTCTGTGTTGTCTGCACATTGCTTCTGCTCTCAGTGGTAAGTTTCCCACTTCATATTTACAGTGATATAAATCTCAGTTTCCCCATCCTGGAATTCTTGAGTGCCAATTCTTTTTCTTTCTCCCAGACGACAATGTCCCGGTGTTCATGGAGGAGCCACTGTCTGTGGTGCAGAAACTGGGTGGCAGCGTAACCCTGCGATGCAGTGCCCAACCTGCTCGGGTGCGTATCAGCTGGCGTCTGAATGGCCGTGAGCTGTTCGCCGATGGTGACAAGGCCGAGCTGGGCGTGGTGATGCAGCCGGGCGCACTCTTTATCCCCTCCCTCTCTAACAGCACTCTGGGACGGTACCAGTGTGTGGCCAGAACCGGCGCCGGAGCGCGAGCCAGCATGCCGGCTAATGTCACTGCAGCCAGTGAGTACACAACTTCTAACACACTGATGAAGAAAGCACAGTTTGCATTAGTGTTGCGATGTCAGTACTCTTAGAACCCAGTTCCTAATGGGAATTTTTGATCCGCCACTTTGGGTCATGTTTCTGCCCCCCATGCATTCACATGATGATGAAAGGTAGACCATGTGGTTGTGTTTTAAGAACAAGTGTCTGTTGCCAAAAGACATGTGTAGAACTAATAATCGATTCACATCAGATAACTGCCGTCTGTATAAATCACAGAGACGGCTGTCTTGGTTCTGTCACTAAACATTCTGTGTATTACGCACACCTCGTTTTAATACCAACTGACTTTTGTCACACGACCATAAAATAACAGTAACATATTAAACCCCTGCCAGTTCTATGACACATCATTTTTATAAGTAACTCATATTTTATTGTTCAGCATTTTAGACTTTGCATCATTTTGGTGCTTTCTGGAGTGTCCATGCAAAAGAAAAAAGCACTATAACAAAATCTTTAACATGTGAGTTCAGACAGGATGTAAAATACCTGGGGAATGTACATGGCTGTTTTATGGAAGGTTAAACATGGTGTTAAACTTTGCACACTCATGGTCGGATTTGGACTGGAATAAAATCACTGAGAGAGTAATTACGTTACTCTACCTCTTTATATAGAATGTATACCATCCCAATATGACTCAAGCCTGATAAAATAAAACCACACAAGATGGTTTAGCAAAGCGATCAGAAAAAGTCAAATTTAAACCGTTCTGCCATGATCACTGATGCAGTGTCTGTGCTTGAGAATGTGTGTGTTAGCAGCGGCAGTGCCGTTTTAGTTCAGCAGGGTTTGGCGCTGGTGCTTGTGTTGGACAGTGATGGAGTGTGTGGTGGTTGTGTACAGTGGTGATATGCCAGATTGTAGTCCAGTGCTGTTAGTACACACAGTGTGTGTGTGTGTGTGTGTGTGTGTGTGTGTGTGTGTGCGTGTGTGTGTGTGCGTGTGTGTGTGTGCGTGTGTGTGTGTGCGCGTGCGCACATATGCATGCTCACCTTGCTGAGGATGCTAAGCTCCCACCCAGGGAAGGTGATCACCCCCACAGCCTTTCCGGACCACAGCACCAACACCGTGGCCAACATCTGTCATTAACACAGCACCACTGAGGACATTACACTACACCACCGACCACAGGAAGAAAGAGCTACAGGAGGAAATGTGTCTTACCTGCCCGATGCCGAGACATATTGATGACGGAAACCTGTAAACGACAGAAATCCTTTAAGAAAAGACACTACAGGTAGAACACCTGGTTATTGCAGTATGTGAAACTTGGCAACATTGATGAAGGCTTAAGCCCCGCCTACTTCGGGCATTGACATCATGTCGCCTATTCCTTTAAAAAAAAAAAAAAAAAAAACAAAAACAAAAAAAAAAAAACCCAGCTCATAAACCACACTAAATAGAGTGAGGACTAATGAAACAGCAGGACATTTTAACGCCATTTTTCTCACAGGCGTTTTTTTTTTCTATGTTCAGAAACACAAAGCTGTTTTCTTTCTGGATGTTCTCCGTTCATGAAATGTGACGTTCACTCCTTTTCCCAATTAAAAGGACGTTGCTGATAAATTTCTCAAAACGATGACTATTGTTGGATGCTCATATCATCTTTGACCGTGTTTAAAACCTCACTAAAAACGCCTCTTTTTTGACTTGCGTCCGCCAGCTCCTGGGCTCGTGGGGATCTTGGATGGAGGTCTCGCTTTTGTGTCGTTTTGTATTTTGTCTTGTTTTGTCTCTGTCTGTTGGCACCTTTTAATTGCTTCCTTTTATTGTGAAGCACTTTGGTTGTAAATGTGCTATATACATAAAACTTTCTTACATATTTACATTTTACCCTGGCGTTTCACGCTCGAGTCTTACCCTGGTCAGTTTACCCTAGAGACTTTTTTACCCTGGTCAGTTTACCCTAGAGACTTTTTTACCCTGGTCAGTTTACCCTAGAGAGTTCTGCCCTGGTCAGTTTACCCTAGAGAGTTCTGCCCTGGCGTTTCGCCCTAGAGAGTTCTGCCCTGGCGTTTCGCCCTAGAGAGTTCTGCCCTGGCGTTTCGCCCTAGAGAGTTCTGCCCTGG
>JAQMCW010000019.1:12228387-12239586 GCA_030068335.1 Chrysichthys cranchii
TCGTCCATCATCCAGAGAGGAGAACAAGTCTGCTGGGAGGCTGTGTGTGTGTGTGTGCGCGCATGTGCGTGTGTGTGTGTGTGTGTGTGTGTGTGTGTGTGTGTGTGTGTGTGTGTGTGTGTGTGCGCAAGCAATCCTGTCTCCATATTTCACTTGCGTGGCTTTTTTTCTCATTTGTCTTTGCTCTGTGAAAGAGCTTGGCTCTCCCTGGTATCTGCCGCTGTAGGAATCCTGTCTGAGCTCACTCCCACCGGGGAGACGGCTGTGTTTTATTTCAACCTCTCCACTCAAATTCTTCTGGAGACAAGCAAGCCTCCCTCGCCTGTGAGCCAACACACACTCCTCTCACACCGTCTCTCTCTCTCTCTCTCTCTCTCTCTCTCTCTGTCTCTCTCACTCTCTCTCTAGCACACACACACACACACACATACACATGCATTGGGTGCATATAATGTGCCATAAATTCAAACCAGTCTCTGACTGCAATCACCTGGTGAGTTGCTCTCACGCTTTTAGCCTACCTTCACCTTAGCAAGCGGCAAGCGACCTATAATCTTTAATGCACTTGTGCTTTGGGAAGCCAGAACTTCAGCAACAAGCAAATGGAGATTTTCTCAATTCTTTACAAATCACCCGATCATATACAACCTTTTACTGAATTGTCTATGGAGATGTTATGAAGAAAACTCATGAGTGTTAAGTAGCTAGAATGCTTTGCTAATCCATAACTAGTAATTTGACATCAATGCTAGTATGAAGCTGAACAAGTAACATGTAAATCAGACAACCAGTTTTCACCTTGATTAGTGCATTTAAATTGTGTTTAATAAATGTTAGCTTTAGTATCTGTACGTGCTGTATATCTACTAGAGTTCCTTATCAGAACTAAAAACAAACCTGGACATGGAGATGCAAGCAGCACAAGATTCTTGTTGCTTGATGGTGTGAATACAGAACTCGCTAGATTAACTAGGAAACCCCCCCCCCCACGTGCACACACACACACACACGCACGCACGCACGCACGCACGCACGCACTCGCAGGCTCAACAGCTCCCCACACACAAGAATGATGAATGCTAAGAAGGCCTGCAGCATGTATGAAATGATTGCCAAGAAGAGTTGGAAGCAAAGCAGATCCATTTTCATAAATACCATTAATCCTGAGTGACTCCCAGCATC
Organism: Chrysichthys cranchii; assembly: GCA_030068335.1. Taxonomy (NCBI): domain Eukaryota; kingdom Metazoa; phylum Chordata; class Actinopteri; order Siluriformes; family Claroteidae; genus Chrysichthys; species Chrysichthys cranchii. Next base: position 12,229,570 of record JAQMCW010000019.1, read on the forward strand.
CCTTGCTCTCTGGCTCTCCAGGACACACACATATTCCAAGCACCTCGCATACACAATGCATGCATTCATCTTACACGCACACAACTTTGCTTTTGTCTTAGCAACTCGATGACTGTACTGCACACCAGAGAATCGACTTTAAAGGAATACTCCAGGTTGAAAAACACTAGAGTATTCCTTTAATAGAAGATGTACTTTGTCTAATAAACATGTCAGTGTCCTCTCCTTCTCTGCCCCCCCCCAAACCCTCCTAGTTCACCTGAGACATGTGAGTCATGTGGGGGTACTACGAGCAGGAATGTGTGTTTTGGAGCATGGGGGTTGGTGCAGGAGGGGGTTAAAGGTGTGCTGGGTGGAATTCGGGAAGCAGGCAGTGGGGGGAGCTATAAAAAGGCCCTGATTGATTTAGCAAACGGAGCGTCACACTGCCTTTCTCCAGCTCCCCCCAGCCTGTACTCAGTCTGAACACATCCTGGGATGCTCATCTCCTTTGGAATGGGGTGTGTGTGTGTGAGTGCGTGTGTGTACAAGCACCAGCAATTTATTACCCCATAGTTTTGGAGCACAACTGTGTTATTTTATTTTAAACAACCCTATACACTGATGTTATTATCACCAATATGTATGTGTATTATTAAGAGCTTTGAAAGCAAAACCAGCTCCCATAGCTGGTGAAGAAAGTACAATGAGCTAGGCAAACCGAGCACGCAGCTAGTTCTGTTTCCGTTTTTCCACTCTTTGAGTTATGTTTTGGACTCGAAACCTTACACAATTCCACCCTGACTCATCATAGTTCTGCTTGACTGAGAGACTTCAGAATTGCCAAAGAATGCAATAAAACCCAATGAAAAACAAGCGTTCGTATAACCTCAGGACAATCAAACCGGCCTGTTTTCATTACAGGAGAAATCAACAATTTTGGACATTTTTTTGATTGTTAAAACGAGGGAAAATTTTTCTCATTCCCGAAATGAAAACATTCACATGCACTCAGAGTCAGTTGGATTTCTTTTGCTGAAACTCAAGAGGAAGGTCACCTTTGGCCTCTGACCTCATTTTAGCTCATGGGCAAACCAGAGGTCAGAGCAGGCAGACTTTCTGGCTCTGTGTCCTAAGGCTATTGGGTGTCTGCTCATTTGATATCCAAGTAAAAGCACCAAATGACCCATAGTAATACTCCAGTTTCCTATTCAGAGAATATGAATTCTTTACTTGCATTTAGTACTTCTGAACTTGCAAGTTCATTTTGTAAATTTAATGTGAAATTAAATTATGTCTAGGGTTTATATGATCATGAATTTAAACTTTAATTGACACGGTTGGTGTATTTTCACTTTAGATAGCGGTTTCCTACATTACCCTCAGTGTTACTTGCTGATAGTGCTGTATTAGGACTTAGCGCGAGCTTCATCTCTACCTGAAGAGAATGATGCAATAGCGCTTTAGGCTTTTGGCCTGTCCAGCTCTCTCACCTCCTCATCTGTACATTCTGCTAAGCTTCGTCTCTCATGCAGCACCATCGTGCTCATTTCATAGAGCGCTAACTAGCTGAGCCAAGTCTCCCCTATAACTTCTTAGGTCCTGTATGTGCCGTATGGCACATAGGGTGCCAAGGGGCCCCCACCGGACCCGGTTGACATTTCTGTAGCCAAGAGCATTCTACAGCGTGAGCTTGCTAACCCCACGCCCAACCCTCCCCTAACTCGGGACTCGGGTTCATGCTTTCTCCCCTATAACTCAGCATCATATATCTGTATTGCGTTCTGCGTTTTTAGTTAACTGAGATGTGTGTGTGTGTTTGCAGAGCTGCGAGACTTTGAGCCTGATGACCAGCAGGAGATTGAGGTGGACGAAGGGAACACAGCTGTGATCGAGTGTCATCTACCCGAGAGTCAGCCCCAGGCGCAGGTCCGTTACAGTGTCAAGCAGGAGTGGCTCGAAACATCTAAAGGTAAAGACTTGAAAATCTCTGTAACATTCCATCAGTTCTCTCATTCCTACCTCGCTCTATCACTCGTCTCGTCTGAAGAACCTGATTTTGCTGGAATGCCAGTCGTTTTTATCTGCACTCTGCTATCACTTACATGCAGATAAGTCACTTATCAGGAATAAGTTGAAACATGGAAATACTTTTGTTTAATTTTTCCTCCAATTATTGATGTCATCTGCAAATCTTCCTTCATGCCATGCCTGGTACGTAACCCACTGGGGCCCCTCTGTTAGCGAGTCCCCGTGCTGTTGGGTGTTTTGTAGAAGTTATGGCGCCCCCTGGTGAGCTTTCATGTACTGTCACTGTTTACTGCTCCTGGAGCAAAGACTAAAGTCTGTCAGTGGTTTTACAGTAGGTCTGCTTTAAATTCAATTGTCTTTAAATTCATTTTTATTCCTTTTTTTTTTTTTTTTTAGAATTTTTACAGATGGTTAAGTTTTATTTATTTTCTCTTTTTTTAAGTTTTTTTTTTATTGTATTTATTGTGAGATTTTTTTTTTTATCTTAGAGAAATTTTAGTAATGTTTAAACATTTAAAGTACTTTATCTGGCCAAATATAAGACAGTAAAAGTAGATATATGTGTCCAGATTTAATTTTATTTCTGTTGGATATTAGTTGTTAGTTTCAGAGTCACTATTTCTAATTTGCATTCAGGGTTTTTTTGTACTAAATAGTTTTAATGATATATTTTCTAGCATTAGTTTTCTAATGTAGTCAGCCAATAATTCACTATCTAATAAAAAGAGACCATGTGGTTCAAACAAATTTTAATGTGGTAAGTATGTCTGTGCAGTGATAACCTCTGCCCCCTGTCCGTCACTGTAGGGAATTACCTCATCATGCCATCAGGCAACCTGCAGATCGCTAATGCCACCCAGGAAGACGAAGGGCCTTACAAATGTGCTGCCTACAATCCAGTCACCCAGGAGATCAAGACCTCCACTTCTGCTGACCGCCTGCGCATACGCCGTGAGTTGACACACAAAAAACACTGCGGCTCTTACCCTGTTTTACCTATTACAATTTAAAAACTATTAATGCTATGGAGAAAAAAAAGTATGGAGTGGTTAAACAATATAAGGAAGAAATATTATCCATTTATTATTCCAGCAAAGCCCTAAATGAGTAAGCCATGTCTCTTCTGTGCAGGTTCGACGTCTGAGGCAGCGAGGATCATCTACCCACCAGCGTCCCGCACCATGACAGTGCGTAAAGGCCACAGGCTGGTTCTGGAGTGTGTAGCCAGTGGCATCCCGACCCCTCAGGTCACCTGGGCGAAAGATGGTCGAGAGCTAAGCCCTCAAAACAACACTCGCTTCCTGCTCAGCAACCTGCTGATTGACGCCGTGAGTGACAGAGACTCGGGCACGTATGCCTGCCACGCACACAACGGCATGGGATCTCCTGGCACAGCAACTGTTCGCTACGATGTCCAAGTGATCGGTGAGTGCTCAGATCATGCAGGAACCACATGCATGGGGTGTGCGTGCTGACGGGACACACTGTCTGCATTAGTCACGCATTTCTGTTATCCATTAAGCTGGCAAAGGCCATTTTACGTTTTATATTTCTCACCAAGCAATATTGGCAAAAGTTTAAGGGGTTTGGATTCATATTACTCCTGGATAGCATGTTGTATCTGTTTGATAACTGATGCCATTTTGAAAGCTGAAAGCTCTATGTGTGTGTGGGTAGAATTGGAGTAACTGAGACAAAGAAGAGGTTGTTTTAGTGAGCTTATCTCATGCCAGATGTGATTGATTAAACTAGCTCTGCTGCTGCCCTAATGAGCGCTTGCTGTTTCATTAGCAGCCAACCATCAAGTGCGAGAGAGAGAGCGAGAGAAAGAGAGAAGGAGTAAGTGTGAAGGAGAGAAAAGGAAAAAGGGGAAGAGAAAGACAGAGAATCACATTCACACACAATAGCAAAAAAAAATCTGTAAATTAGGTCTATAGCAAACATTATATTTTATAATTTCTGGCAAGATGCATATCCTTATACCACAGCTCCTTCAGACAGCCTTCTTGCTTTCCTGTATTCTCTCTCAGAGCCCCCTCAGGTGCAGGTGGAGCTGCTGCAGCAGGAGCCAGCATGGGGTGACACTGTGAGGTTCAGCTGTCAGGTTCGGGGAAATCCAGCACCCAGCGTGGTTTGGCTCCATAACGCTCAACCCATCACTCCATCATCACGTCACCGCCTCTCCTCCCACATGCTGCGTGTCTTCAGTGTGGGCCAGCAGGATGATGGAGTCTACCAGTGCATGGCCGAGAACTGGGTGGGTGGAGCCCAGGCTGCTACACGACTCCTCACTGTTCCTGCTGGTACGTACCATTAAATCTATAGTAAATAAGAAAGAGTGCTATCCAAGTGTCACATGGTTTTGTGTAGATGGTGTATTTATTGTGTATGAATAAACCAAAGTTTTTCATTACAGGGTGTTTTTTCGTAAGAATGTTGTGCAACTCGTAGCAGTTCTGCACAAAAGTGAAAATGTGCTTCTCTGAGAGAAATCTGCTCTTATCTTGTTTGCTCTCAGCACCCTCGCGGCCAGGACGGCTGCCCCTCATTCGGCCGCTGAGCCCTGATCAGGTGTTGCGAGAGCTGCCTCCTGCTCGGGCTGTGCCACCCAGCACAGAGCTTTTCATTGACTGCTCAGAGATCCCCGGGAAGGTGTCACCGGCCGAGGCACCAGTCATCCTCAGCCAGCCCCGCACTGGCACAGCTGACTACTACGAACTCATCTGGGAGCCTCGGCACAATGGAGGGGCACCCGTACTGGAATATGTTGTCAAGTACAGAAAGGTAAAAGCACTTTTCACTGAATTTATCTAGGCGAACCTTTGACTTTACGAGCCAACAGAAAACTAGAATCAGGGACTGTGCAATTCCTGAGTGTTAAAAAAATGAGAGGAGCTGCCTATTATTGAATCGAGGACACACTAGATTTAAAACTCACTCTTTTCCTACTTTTCGGTCCACTGACATACTGTAAGGCTCTGTGATTAAAAGATTTCTTTGCCTGTGAGGATTTTTTGTTAACAGTACATAGACAAAAATGTCCATGTTAGTTAACTCATATTCCCTCTCTCGCTCTTTTTCTCAGGCTGGTGACTCTCTTAGTGAGTGGACCATAAAGAACATATCTGGTTTGGAGCACAAGCTGATTCTGGCCAAACTGCAGCCAGCCAGCCTGTATGAAGTTGAGATGGCAGCGAGGAACTGTGCCGGACTGGGTCAGCCTGCCATGATGACCTTCAGAACTGGTAAAGGTACTGCTGTTTAACTAAAAGTAGTCTCAACAATCATGTGAAAACACCGCTTCACTTCATAAATGTTAGCCATTTCTGTTTGCTTAATAGGGCGCAAAAATGTAGGTGGAGCAATGGAGCGACCCAAAACACCAGTGTCGCCATCACGTCTGTCTCGTAAGTAGTTAACTTATACACACATTATGCTGTATACACATTATTGTGCATTCAGATGTAGTGCATTTTGTATTTTTTACAATCCCTGCACACTAAGTTGTTTTAACAATAACCTGTTCTGTTAAATCTACAGTATACACTAATCTAATTCGCCTGTTATATACTAACTTTGGTTCTCTGTCTCTTGACCTCTTTTCAATCCTAACTCAAATTAAGGACAACAGTAAGTGTGTTATGGTGTGTATGTGTGTATGTATGTATGTTTATTTACCATTTGCATACAAAAGAGCAGTGCTATATTTGTGCTTAAATTTAAGTTGTTGTTCATGTGCTTGCAGCCCCTGAAGCTCCAGACAGACCGACGGTAACCACAGCATCAGAGACTTCCGCTTACGTGACATGGATCCCTCGTGGGAATCGGGGCTTCCCCATCCAGTGCTTTCGAGTGGAGTTTAAGAAACTGAGGAAGGATGGAGGAGCCGGGGGCGAGTGGGAGATAGCGGAGGACAACATCTCTCCATCACGCCTTTCTGTACAGATCAAAGGCCTGGAGAAAGGTGTGCTTCTTTATAAACATTCTTATGATCATTGAGCATCCTGTACTTTCACATTAGATGAGTAGATTGAGTAAATTTCCAAGCAGGTCTTAATTTTAATTAGTTGCATGCATTGTGTATGAACAGTTTAACCAGGAAGTGTCCATACAGGACTGAGGTCCTGAAACTAAATTTGTTAAAAGGATGCAAATATCATTTGAAATGCTTCAGCCCAATGACAAAGAATTTTATATAAAGCTCTAAATCAGAAACAAATATAGTTTTCTAAAGCTCTTATTTTAGCTTTAACAAGTCTTTGCTGGGTTGTTTATGCATTTCAGGGACCTCATATAAATTTCGGGTTTTGGCGGTGAATGTCTTGGGAGCGAGTCCTCCAAGTGCCCCCTCCAAAGCCTACACAGTGATGGGCAGCAACCAGACCAACCCCCGACCTGTCGATGGTCCCTACATCACCTACTCTGAAGCTATCAATGAGACCACCATCATCCTTAAGTGGACTGTGAGTAGCTTTTCATTCAACACCATATTTCTGTAGATTATTAACAACTCTAAAACGTGACTAAAATGACATTTTAAGTGTTATTGTTTCTTAAATTCAGACTTTTTTGTTGTAATCTGCAGACACAGAGACATGACATTTACCTTGAAGATACTACTGAGCACATTTTGATTTGATGTTTGCTATCCCCCCTTCCCCATCCCATAATCAGTTAGTATCAGTTACTAAAGAAATGCCTTTTTCCTCTCCTCAGTACACACCACTGAATAACACCCCCATCTATGGCTTCTACATCTATTACCGACCCACTGACAGTGATAATGACAGTGACTATAAGAGAGATGTTGTGGAGGGTGAGTCACCTGAAAAGAGTGAACACTCATATTAACTGGCAGTGTGGCATGTTTTTGAGGAAAGTAGCTTAAACTTGGTGCTGTGGTTTTCCAGGAGACCGATACTGGCATGCCATTACGAGCCTGCAGCCTGAAACAGCGTACGACATTAAGATGCAGTGCTTTAACGAGGGAGGTGTAAGCGAGTTTGGCAACGTGGTCATCTTAGAAACAAAAGGTGAATCTCTCTTATTGCCCATTACACACACACACACACAAACAGAAACACACAGACTTGAGATATAGTCCTACAGTCCCATTATCATTACTGTTCTCTAAGGTTTTTTATTTGGACTTCCAGCCCGACCCAATCAGAAGCACACAACTCCGGAGACTTCATCTGACCGGCCAGATCCGGGAGGCCCTGTGCCACGCCCTAGCGATTTACCATATCTCATAGTTGGAGTGGTGGTACTGGGAGCCCTCGTGTTTATCATTGTAGCCTTCATTCCATTTTGTCTGTGGCGAGCCTGGGCCAAGCAGAGTGAGTTTGCCAGTGACCAGTTATTCCTTAAAGCTAACGTTAACTCCTGATGTTGACTATCGACTTTATTAATATTAATATTATTAATTTTAACTATCAACTTCTCTGAACAGGTTATTTTGTTTCCTGTAAGGAGCAGAAGTGTATTTCTTTGTTAAGTTTATATTATTTTCAGATATTATTTTCAGATAAGTCCACTGTTAATTCTTGACACGTTTGTATTTCAGAGCAAACGACAGATATGTGCTTTCCAGCTATGGCTGCACCCCTGTCGTCCTGCCAGTACACCATGGTGCCAATGCAGGGCATGGCTTTAGTAGGGCACTGCCCTGCGGACTCCCACCTGACACCCAGCCATACTGTGTATGCACCCAAAGGAGAGTACACTGCTAACGGGAAACATCACACACACCGACTTCCTGGATTACACCAGGTACGCATTTAGCATGTACACCAAAGGAAAACATTAGTCACCTTAAAGTGGGCTGGATTAGAAACAAAATTATACTCCCTCTGAGCCTAGTGCTGATGAAAATCCTAAGAGATATTTCCTTAACTGAATAAATAACATACTTGTTTGCCTGACATGTGAAATTCTGTTTCTATTACAGGAGAATGCAGATTGTGAAATGGAAAATGGTACATTTTTGCCTCAGAGACTTTCCAATGGACATGCCCATGCTTATCAGTATTCCGTGGGGTAAGAATCAGTAATACAAATTTTAGGGGTTGTGCATCAGGTTTAGAATCATTGGATTATAATCAAGATTTATTTGTTATCATCTGTGAATAATGTCTGCTTTGACTTCTTCGATCGCAACTCAAGGCTGAATTACTAGATGATTTAGACTTTGACTCACATGGTGTGTTGGCTGTCCACAGTGTTCCCGGTCATGTAGAAGATGATGGCTGTTGTGAGCCAGACGACTCTACCATGGAGCTCCTGAGCCCCGATCATCCTGAACATGGGCAGGAGAACCAGGCTACCCAGTGTTTAGGTTAGTGCATTACACAGTGTGTGTTCCCAGGATAAGCTTCAGATCTACCACAGCACTCACCTTGCTAAAGCAGGATGAGTGGATCATGATTACAGATTATCATTGACAAGCTGTTATATTTTCTCCAGACTTGTCACTGTTACCAGCATCAGAGGGCATTGGCACGATGACATCCATTGAAGATGCAACACAACAAGAAGTTGTCAAGATTCAGTCTGAAAGCCAGTTAGAGGAGCAAGTACTACATGATGGATGAAAAAAAATGAGGGTGCGGGGTACATGAAACAAAACAAACAAAAAAAAAAGACAAAAACAGAAGAGAGACAGTATTTATTTTTGTATTAAAGATACATATTTATATATTTATGCTCATGTAAATAGTTTTATGTTGTATATATGGATTGTTTATATGAGAGAAAAGTGTATTACTGTGTTCGCTTTGTCACCACCAGGATAAAGAAAGTTCCTCGTGCAAGCCGTGATGTTTTGCCCATTGGAAAAGTTAACACTATCATTCATTTCAAAAAACATCATTACACTGTAAAGAATGCTTTAACATGAAGATCTTGAGCATAAGTCTTGTTCATGAAAAACTATTTAAAACAGTATTTATCGGCGTATAAGTTCCTCAGATGTTATTCAGAAAAAATCTGCCAAAAATGATCACTGGTGGTGCTCAGCTTCTTGGTCAAGTGTTCAAATGTTTTGTAGATATATCACTAAAAAATATGTATTTCATCATTAACAAAGTATTAACAAACGTATGCAATGTATAAACACCTTGCTTTCAGTAATATTGACTACATGTTTTAAGAAGTGAATGGGAAACCTGGAATGAACACAACTACCTTCCAATACTGATTTTCAGATTTTCAGATTTATGAAGCTTTCACTTCCAGCTTTTACTTTCATTTTGCTGCCTATTTGTCCGGTTTATCCTAATTGACTAATCACATTTAACCTTTTTATAAACAAAAATAAGCAAACAGTTGTAGATACAATACTATACAAAAATCAGAGACTGCCCATTTGTTTTCAATTAAAATGCCAAATTTTATATACAATGAAAAGCATGGTTGAATAATTATATTTAGCTGCCTTCATTCTGAAAACTGAAAATCATAGTTACATTTACAGTATCCACTAGACTGTCTAAAGAGACAACACTACTGTATCAGTATTAGCCTTCATACAAAGTGCTGAACAATGAAAATAAATGAAGGAAAACTCATGTTCGAAGCGAACCTGGCTGTTGTGGTTACATGACAAAGCATTACTGCATGTAAATAAAGCTGAAGAAATTACACTTAACCCATCTTCATGTGAATTTTTCAGTTTGACAATGTTTCTTTTGCACTGCACAAACTAATAAGTCTTCACATTTTAAAGGCTAGTTAGACTCTCCAGTGTTTTCATGAAGAAACATTGAGTGTTGAATACTCCAGAAAGACTAAAAACTATGCTGAGTGCCCTCTGAATATCAGGAAGTCATACTAAATCTATCAATAAAGCTGTGAGACAAATACAGTGGAACCTCTGGTCAGGAACTTAATTCGTTCCGAGACTCTTTTCGTGACCCGATTTGTTTGCGAACCGAATCAATTTTTCCCATTGAAATGAATGTAAATACAATGAATGTGTTTCAGCCTCAAAACATGTTTTTAAAGTGT
>JAQMCW010000019.1:12239686-12250354 GCA_030068335.1 Chrysichthys cranchii
TTCTTTATTTCAATTGTTATACGCTTAGGCTTCTTACTCTCACTACCATTTCCACTTTCTTGGGACCCGTAATGAAGGTTGTAGAGAGGAGGTTACTGTACAGGCAATGAACGCACGTGTGACCGAGACCGATTAAAGGGACATGCACATCTTTGTTAGTTGCGCAATACGCAAACAGAAAATGGGAAAACATTGGTGCGTGCGAAGTGGAAGGGGAAAATGGCCAGGGCTGTGTTTGTTCTGCACCCGAATATGTGGTCGTAACAAGATGCTAAATTTGGGTGAATTTTGTGGTCGGGAACCGATTTGTTCGTCTCTGGAGGCGTTTGTGACTAGAGGTTCCACTATACTTCACAAATGAAAAATACTGCACCATTAAATTCTGCTGTGTTTTGGAAGAAAAGTTAGTAAATTTATTTGGCTTAGTTTTTAAATCCAAAACATTTCAATATCCAAATCATTTTATTATCCCTCATATAGGTTGGTACTAAAATTCAGTTTGTTAAAATTGTGAAATGTATTACCACTTTAAATATCTGTAAAGAATAAAAGTTGTGCACCTTGAAAAACATAGAGACAATAAGAAACGCATACATGAATTACACATGGTAAGTTTAAGTTTTCTAGTGTTGTTCTTTTTTAGTATGCTTATATCCAAGCAAACAGACGCAGATGAGACTCGTCACCCTTTAGGCCTGCCTGCTTGTTCAACCTGCCTCCTCTCCATCCATAGCTGACACTCGACCACAGCCCCACCACCACATATTTTTATTTTAAAATATTATGAAAAAAGCCCACAAAAACAACTATATAGCCTATTAAATCACCCTTGTACATCAACACTCTTAGACTGAACTAGTGACTTTGAAATGTGATACAATTAACATCAGTAGCCTAAGGAAGAAGAGAAGAGAAGAGAAGAAAAAACAGGAAAAAGAGAAAACTAATGAGATGAAGAACTAGTTTATCTATTGCATAGTGGTCACCATTGGAGTGTTAGTAGCTTACTTGAGTCCCACCACAAATTCATTAGGGAAGGTTGGAAAGACTAATCAGATGTTTGGGGAATGAACCTTAAAATAACATTGAGAACCATGTTTTCTTTTAAAGGTGTTGCGTCTGCCTCAAGAATCCAGTCAAACATTTTTATTGACATCTTTGTCTATTCAGTCAACATTAGCCCTGGTAGTAATAGACAAATAATCAATGTCAATAATTATGAATACTTCTTTTTCATCCACTTTTTGTAATGTAAGCCTTTGCATTTTTATTAGTGATTATTCTTATATGTATAGGAAACAGCATGCATTGTGAGAGAAATGATCACTGAACACATGTTTTGTGCAAGAATGTGAGGTGTAATTACACCTTGATGTTTGAGTTTAGAACACTATAGGCCAAAATGTGGCTTAGGTGCTATTACTAGATGAGTTTCACCATCAGAAGCTTTTTAAAAATTTTAACACCTAATCACATATAGTTATCTTCTCTCCTCAAATGCACTTTTGCAATAATTTAATGCCACCCCTGCAAATCCTGCCCCCCCACCAAAGACAAGCTATGCACTCTGCGTAAGAGTATGAACACAATGATCGGTAGCGGACCTGGATATGATGCAAGGAGCACCAACTTGGTCAGGGAGGACACCGATGGCAGATTTATTGTAATTAACCAATGTAGTCTAATTACTAAGAAAATTACTAAATTAAATGTAGTTATTACTAAAAAAAAAATTGTTTCCTAAATCAAATATTTCAACATCCAAATACAAATGATCTATAAATATGTACTATTTGCTATTATTATTATTTACTGCACATATTCTTTGCACAAAAACATTCAGAATGTTTCAGAAAAGTACTGCTGAACCAATAAAACACAACACAATTTACGAAACAAAACCATTTTAATAAAATCACCTTTGTATATTTACAAATATCTACAAAAACAGTTTTCACATTTTTTTCCATAAATAAGTAAAAATATTTTAACTTGAAATCTGTTAATCACTAAAAAAAAAAATCTCTCTTTAGTCTCTTTAAGAGAAGGGGAAAACTTGGAAACTCCCAAGACCTTACATCCATATACCACAATCAGTGAAGGCTTAAGGCCATCCAAAAAAAAAAAAAAAAAGGGGGTATTTGTTGTGGCATCATGTCAGGTAGTAACCACTTTGGTCATGTGGGCATTGATGTCTCAGTGGTTATTAATGCTATTAGCAAACACAAGTGTTTGATCTATGGCTGATAGGGTTTTAGAAAAATATTTTAATGTGTCATGCCACAGAAAACCATATTTTCCCAAAGGTTAGGTAATTTCATTCAACAGACAGAATGATTTACAATTAGATAGCACTGCACAAGAGGTCAATATTTAATATATTTGCTATTCCAACTTTAGACAGCAGAGGTCCCATCATGCCCAAGAATGTGGCTGATGTTGTGAGCTGGGCGATTAGACTGTTTGTTCGAGTCAGAGGAGGAAGTATTTGCAAGTGACAGTAAAGGGGACATTGGCATCGAGGAACCATCAGGGGGCATTGCTGAGGCTATTTCAGGAAACAGAGAAGTCAGGTTAAAGTTGGATAAATGAGGAGTAATGCCTGAGGAGTTTGCAATGGGCATCGGGGTTATATCAGTCAGCAGTGGATAGCTTGGCTGTGCAAAGGTCACAGGACGTGGTGGAGAAAGAATAGATCCAAAGCGGTTGTTTAGTGGAGTAGTGCTACTCTTATCAGCACTTGGACTTGTAAATATCTGATTTGAAAAATACTGTATAGGAATCTCATTTGGAATGCTTGGATGAGCAGCAGGTGAATAGGAGGTGTAGAAAGAAGGAAGAGTGTTCTGAGGCTCTACAGGAAGGAGAGCAGGGGTGCGTGAAGCACTGGACTGGGTGACTGGGGGAATAAAAGATGCATTTGCATTAATTGGAGGTGGAGGGTTCATACTGCCTTCACCAATAAAGGGAAAGCCAAAGTTCTGAGTGAGATGCTGATCTGACACCAAGTTGCTATCACTGCCAACCTGTGCACCATCTGGCATAAAACGCACAATACTTCTGCGTCGAGATTCCCCACCTGTCTGTGGCCGTCCAAGCAGTACTCCCCCACCTGAAGGAAGCGGCAATGGACTTTCAGCCTCAAATGTGTTTACAGGTCTCAAGTTGCCAGACCTTGGTCGATCTCCTGGGCGGATTTTTGAGTTTTGTGGATCTGGTCCAATATGATGGGCTCTCTGATTGACAGCTGAAAGTGACCTGGAAGAGCCTTGAGCACGGCCTGTATCCGAGCTACTATGTGGTGTTGATGGAGGATGGGGCAGAACTGATCTTACAGACGAACCATGTAAATTTCCACTAACCTGAGAAATGTGCCCCTTATTGTTATCCCCAAGATGCATGGGAGGAGCTGTCTGTGTAGGGTGCAAATTAGGGCTTGAGACTTTAGCCTGCAGTTCGCCAGAAGAAACTCCAGGCACACAGTTATACTCTATACTCACTGGGGGACAGCCTTGTGCAGCCCTCTGATGTCCAGTTTGTTCGGGAAGATGTGGAGCCAGTAGACTTTGCATAAAACTCTGATGGCAGGACTCCTGCTCACGTGGCAACCCTGCTCCAGTTTGTAGCCCCTGTGCTGAAGGATGTGTCCCATATGTACCACGACTACGTCCATCACCAGAAGAACCAGCCCCCATTCTGAATCCGGTTTGTGGCGGAGGACCCCTCTGAGCTGGAGCCACAGATTTACTGGTCATATCCCCACTGCGAGACACTTGCACTTCAAAGTTGTTTACTTGAGGCCCATTACCAAGAGTCTTGAAAGGTAGACGCTCCGATATCCGCTGAATGTCTGGAGCCCCTGAGTGTTCTTGGGGTAGTCTGCCTTGAGCATTATGACTAATACTACCTTTGCCATGTGAGGAGTCAACATAACCTTGCAATTCAGACTGATCCTGTGAATTGCCACGACCTGTCTGTAGTGTATGAAGTCCCATACGTTGGTCACCAGCAGTTGAAGTCTTCCCAATAAGTGCCTCAGCAGAATAACTAGACAGCCGATGACGCTCCTGTCGAGATGGAGTACAAGCAAGGTCTGAAGAACGAGAAACGGGATTACTAGCCTGTGAAGTTAACTGCTGCTCTAAGGTGCGAGAACCCATTAACCGTTGCATAGCTCCATGATCCTGTCCTGGCTGGCGGTCTTGTTGATTCAAATGGTTGTTCTGATGAGCTCTGGGGCCTGGTTGTTGACCCTCACAATTCTTCTCCTGTCTACTAAAGTGTTGTTGTTGCTGAAGTTGTTGCTGAAGATGTTGATGCCTTGAATGTGAACCTTGTTGCTGCATTTGTTGCTGCTGTTGGTGTGGCTGTTGAAGTTGCTGTGGTTTTTGTTGTTGGTGTTGTGGTTGCTGTTGATGTTGATGCTGCTGGGACTGTTGCTGCTGCTGTTGGTGCTGCTGAGCTTGCTGTTGGTGCTGCTGAGTCTGCTGTGGTGGTTGATGCTGTACACCATTCTTCTCCAAGTGATGCTGCTTCTGCAAATTAACAGGAGGTCCTGTCTGACCACCTCGCACAACTCTCTTTTTATGGACACTCTGATCTTGTAGAAGAGTCCTCTGTTGTATATTGTGGATCTGGGTGTCTGGTTGTGTAAGGTGATGCTGAAGTTGGTAGAGGTGTCTCTGCTGTTCTTGGTGGTGTTGATGTTTGAGGTAATGGCTTCCTCCTAGGATCTGTCCAGATTGTGGTGTGCCATGCTGTATGTGTCCTTGTTGTAGGTGCAGCACACTAGGTTGATTTTGTTCATGTGGTGCCAGTTGAGGAGGGCAGTGTCCTTCAGCTGGGCGAAGCACGGTGGTCATAAAAGTGTTTCCTGAAAACAGGGCACCTCCTCCATCAGAATGGTTCCCAGCCATAACTGATGAGGAATTTGGGGGCATTTGTCCAGACATCGCCTGGACATGTTCTGTTCCTTTAACATCTATCCTAGCAATACTTCCAGCCGGGCATGGTTTTGAGCGTTTGTTTATGGGAAGAGCAAGGTCCTCCTGGGCAGACCGTTTTGGCATATCCTTTTGATGATGTTCCGATATCCCAGCACCTATGTGGGTTCTCATGAGTGCACTTTTCAAAGGTGTATATTCATTAACTTGTGCTGGGCCAGAGCAGCTTTGGGTGACCTGAGATGATGCCTGAGACACTAGAATTGTTGCTCCCCCTGGTGATGGGACAGATACTTGCTGACCAAGGTTTGGAGACCCTGGGTAAGACTGGATGGAGCTTGGTCTGATAAGATTATTAACATTTAGGCTAGTAAGGGTACTGGCTTGTGACTGTGAATAAGCTGTGTTCAGAGGAAGACGGACACCAGATGTACTAATGCCAGATGCCTCAACTAGTGATGAAGTCTTTGACACAGTTATATCACCTTGATTTGCAGGCTTTAACTGCTGATTTGTGACCCTTTCTTTGATTATGGGGGTTTGCTGTGTTTTTGGGATTTCCCATCTAGTGGTAGCTGTACTTGATGGGTTGTCACCACTGCAGCTATCACTCTTTCTTCCTGGGCTGTCTTGCTCAAATATAGCTCTTGCAGCCATTGCTAAGATTTCTGCCTGCTCAGAAGTGAAACTAAAAGATCCAAATGTATTAGGAGATGCAGTAATATTTTGACCTGTTGGAAGCAGTGATGCAACTGAAAAGCCTCGGTTACTTGAAGCTCCTGCTGTTGGTGAATCAGTGTGTCTATTTGCCACTAGATGAGAATCATATGATTCATTTCCCATTGTTGATACCTCTTGTGAAAGAACCGTTTCTTTTTCCAAAAAAGAATCTGCCTCAGATATATTCTCTGTGGTAGTACTTGAATGTTCACCTCGGCTGAGTTCTTTGCTTGAATTTGACTGACTCAGTTTGATACCAACAGAATGAATCTGACTAGGAGTTGTCGCAGACATAATGTCTGAATGCTTAAGAAGCTTGCTGAAAGTGTTCAAATTCCTGGATTCCTGTTGTAGAACTGGTGCTGTTGTTTCTGATGGATCTGTACAAGTTGATGCTGTGGAGTGCAAAGCAAAAGGTGTCTGCATCTGTGAAGTGGCTGCAGCTTTAACTATTGCAGGCTCTGTCTGAACTTGTGGAACTTTCTCTAGGAGGGATCCTGATTCCAGACTCTTTGTTGGATCAGCACTTGTGCCTGAAGGTATGTTCTGGGGTTGGAGACGTGCAGTTTCAACAGATGAAACTTTCAAATCATTTTCTGAAGAACTAATACGTGTGAGTGTGGTTCTGTTCTGAACTAAAGTAGGACTTGATTCTGTTTGTATGCAAGTAGTAGAACAATTGTTGACTATTGGTTTATCTTGAGAAATAAGTGCACTGGATGAAGTGTTATTCATCATTGATTTTGTGGAAGAAGTAAGACCTCTGTTCAGTGTGCTACACTGAGAAGGGAGAACACGAACTGTTGATTCATTTTGCTGAAGGTCAGAATTATTGGTTAAAACAGCTTCACTGCTGGCATGGACTACTGAGCTATTCTCAAGGGAAGTAACAGAATTACGGGTGCTAACTGTTTTACCATACGATGGGGGAGTTGTAGCAACATTTTTTCCGTGACTCTGAGATACTTTATCGTCCACTAGGGAAGTGACACTTGTATTTGTTGCTGAATTGGCTGGGCTGTGAATTAATTTACTATTTGATGTGCCACAAATGGCTGTAGAAGTACTGGATGTTGAAGTAACACTGATGACCATGGATGTACTTACAGTACTGGTTTTGTGGCTCATATCATTGGCAGAATTCATAAAGTGAATATCGGTTATAGTGGATGAATGTCCCTGTGCAGGATTTGACTGAGATGACAAACGATTTGCTGGCTTTGCAGCAATTCGGCACATGTTTCTCTTCTGACTAGGTTCTTTTCTCTTGACTGGTCTGGCCCTTTTAACTGATGTCTGTTTGGGTTGGTGTACAGATGGTACACTACCCTTCTTTGACAAGATGTTAACTGCACCACTTACTGATGTTGACACAGGTACAACAGGGGGCTGAGCAGTCTCAGTGGATGTAACAACTCCTGAAACCAGCTTGGATAGCGAAGACTGCACTGTAGTGTCTGAAGTCGGAGTAATTTGCAGCTGTACATTGCTTTGATTGGAGGCCTGTGAAATGCTTTGACTGGAGACTTGTGAAATGCTCTGGCTAAGGCTAGTGAGGGCACCCAAACAATTCAATGCAACATTGCTGTTAGGCTCCTCACAGGTGGACTGAATGATTTGTGTAGTACTTTGGTTAACCTGAGAACTCCCCGTGTCTGCTGATTTCACTGACTGCAAGACATAAACCTGTCCATTCACAGTGATCGTCTGGGGTGTCTGCGTCTGAACTTGTGCTGAAGGACGTGGAAGTATTTGAACTAGTTGTTTAGCTTGAGCCGTAGTGGGACAGGGGTTGTTGGATGTGGTTATTTGATTAGCCAAAGTGGGAACTACAGGTGGCACAATGTTAGTTTGATGGTTCTGTTGAGTGGGTGGCATTGTTGGTGTCTGGATTATAACAATGTGCTGGCATGACGCCTGATTGGTCGCATCCTCTCTAATTACTTGTGGGGTTGGACATGTACTGGCCTGCTGCAAAATAACAACATTTGGATTGTTCTGAGGCAGGGAAGTCCCCATTACTGGGGTTCCATCTGAATTCATTTGCACAACCTGCATTGTCTGGAGTACTGGCAGTGTGGTGGATTGAGTCTGGGGCACAAGTGTTTGCTGAACAGGGGTCACAACGGCAGACTGGGGTTGGGGAATTATAGCTGGCTGGGCTTGGGCTTGAGATGGCATATTGGGTTGCAGTTCATGCTGAGGTGGCATGGCAGGATGGATTTGAGGCTTGGGTTGTATGGCTGGATATGTGTGAGACTGAGCTGATGGAGGGACAGGTTTGGGTAAAATTGTGGGTTGAGCTACAACGGTTTGTGACTGAGTTAATAACCCTGTCTGGGGTACAAGAGGTGGTTGATGAAGTACCACAGGGGTCTGGGATACAAGTGATGCTTGAGTAACAACAGGTGTTTGTGGACATGGAAGCACAGCTGGTAACAACTGGGGAGGGTTAGGCTGAACAGGGATGCATGCTGGTTTGGGGGTCTGCAGTTGCATAGGAACTTGGGTTTGTACTTGGAGAGGAACAGGATGGATTTGGGGATTAGTCACAACAGGACATACTGACAGTTGTGGAATATTAGGCCCAGAGTTACTGGCTTCTGTGGCCAAAGCTCGACAGACAGGCTGTACCGTGTTGCCAGTAAGCTGTAGTGTTGTCCATGTAGTCTGTGTACTGCTAGCTGTCCTAAGATGAGCAGAATTGCCTGGTAATGTTTGAGTAAGAGACATGCTTTCAGTATCCTGTGGCAGCACTGAACAAGCATCAGAGACAAGTGTGTTACTGACCATGTTTTGAGGCACAGAGGATAGACTAAATACAGGCTGAATTTTGACAGGCATTGTACAACTGGTGGAAGATGCCAGAGTTGATGTAGACTTGGCTGGCTGAGATTCTTGAGGACTAGGGGCAGTAACTGCAAGCTTAGGACATATGCCTTGAAGAGTAACAAAATTCCCAGGTGGAGGCAATTTTGGAACAACAGGTGCCACAGCAGCATACTGCTCCATGACCGCAACACAGGGCTTGGACACAGCAGGAATAAGGGTTGCTAGTGGAATATGAGAAGATGTAGTAGAGGTTACTGCAATTTCATTGATCTGTGCTCCATTTGCAACACCAAGTGTTTGACCTGGACCCATTTGAACATTGCAAGATGGTTGGATGGCTAAAGCATTTACTGGCTGCTTATCCAGGTGAGAAACAGGATTTGAAGGAGCAGACATTTTACTTGCTGAACAAGCCAAATTCTCATTAGAGTACACAATTATTCCCTTTGACATCAAGTGAGTTGGTGTTATTTTGGCTACTTTAGCACAGCGCTGCTTGCCCTTCCAGTGGATAGTGGGGTCATCTAGAAAGTTGATCCCATTGGCTTTGAGGAGCTCTATGTAATGAGCACTTTCCTTTCTTAAGTCCTCCACCTGCTGTCGTAAGCGTTTTATCTCTTCTGCTGTAGAGAAATGGTCAATATAGATTTTAACAAATTTGAGTAGAGGACCTATTCACAGTACAGTAGCCCCTAATACAAGTACCACTCTATATCTCAATTAAGCACTGACTTACTAAATGTTTTTTCTTGTATTTAACCACATTTTCACAACAGTTTCCAACAGGGTAAGCTAGCACTTGTTTCCTAAAACCATTCACAGCACTTTGTCAAATTGCTGCTCATAGAATCTCAGCTAAACAAACCTAGAGGAAAATACTAACTACCCTCTTATATATACGCAGTTGCTCACAGATACCCATGAGGGGCTAGGCATTTTAACAAGAGAAAGAGGAATATCACCCCTTCTACACAGAAACAGGGTTAATTATGCTCTCTTGGACTTCCAAGAACAGATGCTTATGATACTGCTGGGATTCAAATTCACAATCTATCAAAAACAGAATGAAAGCTATACTTCTACATCACTTGGAAGCCCAAATTACTGAAAACCATAAGGAACAGTTAGCAACCTACCAACCCATGCGAAAGACACCTCTTACCTTGTACTTTGTCTCCTCCACTGAGCAGCATTTGATCATTTTGTTGCTTCAGCTCAGTGATATAACGAAAGGCTTCCCCTAGAATCATATTCTTACTCTAAAAAAATAAATAATGAGTTTAGAGTGCAAGCTTATCATATATCATATATAATTCCATTCACTTTGCACTGCGCATTACCTGTTTCAAGGCTTGAGAGCAAGGCAAGAGATCTCCAATTCGTTTGATACCAGTATTAATCTTCTCTTTGCGGTGTCTTTCAACTAAATGATGCATGGGAGTGTATTGTACATTGAAAGTTTGAAAACAAAGAAGAAAAAACACCACCAAGTGAGCATGAACTGTAAAGTCATTTTGACAGTCCTATTTCATTATATTTGTGAGAATCCAATGACTAAAGGACCTAAAAATAAATGGTCAAATATGGACTGGAAATCACAATATTGTGTACAGACTCACAACTTCTCTCTCTCACTCACTGCGGGATTGTGGCTCACTCATATAGTCAACATCCACGCTAGCACTACTACTATTGTTATTGCTAACAATACTACTCGTTTTGCAAGACCTCGCTCGTTCATTAATCAAAATTTATTCAAATTTCTTGCTCGTCTTACAAAACACTCACAGACCAAGGATCCACTAAAATTATATATATATATATATTTATTACATTACACACACACACCCCGGATTCCAGAAAAGTTGGGACGTTCTTTAAATTTGAATAAAATGAAAAAGACTTTCAAATCACATGAGCCAATATTTTATTTCACAACAGAACATAGATAACATAACAAATGCTCAAACTGAGAAAGTTTACAATTTTACGCACAAAATGAGCTCATTTCAAATTTGATGCTTGCTACCAGTCTCAAAATAGTTGGAACAGGGGCATGTTTCCCATGGTGCAGCATCTCCTTTTCTTTTCAAAACGTTTTGGTGTTGGAATTTGGTCCCATTCTTGCCTGATATAGGTTTCCAGCTGCTGAAGAGTTCGTGGTCGTCTTTGA
>JAQMCW010000019.1:12263492-12283310 GCA_030068335.1 Chrysichthys cranchii
ATTTATATTTGCTCACACTAGAGGGCGCTGTGTATATCAGCATTTATATTTGCTCACACTAGAGGGCGCTGTGTATATCAGCATTTATATTTGCTCACACTAGAGGGCGCTGTGTATATCAGCATTTATATTTGCTCACACTAGAGGGCGCTGTGTATATCAGCATTTATATTTGCTCACACTAGAGGGCGCTGTGTATATCAGCATTTATATTTGCTCACACTAGAGGGCGCTGTGTATAGCAGCATTTATGTTTGCTCACACTAGAGGGCGCTGTGAAATCTGTTCCTGTTTCTCAAGCACCGTCGAGTGAATGAAGTCAGCTGATCTGTGCTTCTAGTCGCGTTATTTCTCATCCTTTTCCCCCTCGCAGCCCGAATCAGGAACACTCTTCGATCTTTCACACCATTTCAGGTATTTAATATTTGTATTTATTTCATCCGCATGTAAGCTTCGATCGGCGTATTTAAAAGTCGTGCTGATATTTTGGCCTGTTTTCAGTAGATCCCAGGTAGCTAGCGTAGGCAGCTAAGCTAAATTCATTGCATTTCCATTCGTTTCACCAAAAAGAGCGAATTCCCCTAAGGAAGGAATGACAGTTTACACCGTTTCGCCTTTGATTTATTTATTGTTATTTGCTGTATTCTGCCTGTTTGTTTGCTCGATGCTGATTTGTCCCTTCTGTAACCTTGGGAACGCACGGGTCTGCGCGTGCATTTTGACGCAATTTGATTTCCTACATTTCTGCCCGTCGGTGTCGGCGTCAGCTCTAATGGTTTTATTTATTTTGGGCGAGAAATAAAAGAAGGCCTGTGTGGACGGAGTCGGGCCGAACAAACCAGCATGAGTCGGAAGGTTAAGATGTATAAATTCATAAATAATCCAAAGGCATTAGAGTGGCTGTGTTTGATTGAACAGATATGAACATAGCACGCGCTCAGGTGTGTTTTGATGTGTGAAAGTCCTGCACGTCCTGTCGGCGTGATCGTCACGTGACTGCAGAGTCCCTGCTTGGAAGAAACCCAACCCAGCCCCACCTGCTGTCTGTGCACACAGTTCTTCAGTTTCAACATTTGCTCCATGGATCAGCTCCAAACCCCCACATCACATGATCTCCACCTTCTTCCTTTTATGGCTGCCTGCTTGTCCTGATAGATGGATGGATAGATAGATAGTCATCTTTTTACTCAGTTGTCCAAAGCAGCGTAGTAATGAAGAGTCGCTCATGTTAAATGAGTCTGATGATCTTTGAGGAGACGGGTTCTCCTGAGCTGTGTACAGTCTCAGTCTACGATGGGAAGATGAACGAAAGTGTGGGTTTATAGAGAACGGGCTTTGGAAATCTGATGTGTCTCTGAGTGCCAGAGGTTTTACCTCAGAAAACAGGAAGGTTCGAAACAATGATTGGCATTTTATTCGAATTAAAGCTGGGGCACTTTTGCCATCGTAATATAAAATAATCTGTAATAAAGTGATTATAAACGCTGTAATACTTTACTGCTGTCAGTGTAGTCACATGCGTTGGAGCAAACACCCCTGCTTCCTGTTTTACTGGCTGTGGAGGAGATTTTTCCGCCCCAGACTGTGTCGATGTTCTGAGACTGAAAAACCTTCGAACATTTATTATCCGAAAGAGTCTCTTTTGAAAATCGGTCTTTAAAAAAAACAAAAAAAAAAAACGGTACCATTGAGGCTTTTCCCATGACTTTTTTTGAAACAGGAACCACGAACGTGTACTTTGTTGTTGTTTTTAAATTGTCATTGTTAATGCTGAAAGCTCGAACCTCAGGCTTCTGCTGTCTATAGTGATCTTTGGTTGGATTTCTAACATAAAAAAAACCCCCAAAAAAACAAAACAAGATTTTTCCACACGAGACCAAAGTACTATTTTGGTCGCATTTTTCTGTAAAAAGACAGACAAATGCTATCAGGATTAGAGAGTGGATTAGAACAGGATTAGATTAAACAGACTTTAGATTTCAGTCATTGATCCAGTTTGGGATTTTGACATTTTATTTGGATTAAAGTTGTGTTGCAGAGTTTACTTTTGAACACAGCGAAACAAATCAGCCATTAAAACGTTAAACTCTGATCGGGAGATTCCAGATTCGCTGACTTTCACAGTAAACTCTGGGATTAGTTATTTCCTGTCCAATACAATCATCTTTTTTTTTTTTTTATAAACAAGACGAGCATTCCTGTTAGGATTAATCAGTCATGTTCTTTTATGCTTCCCTTTTTGATATGAAGTCACTAAAAAAAATCCTTAAATTTGAGGAACTCTTTTTTTCTTCTTCTTTTTTTTTCAGCAATCTTTTGAATGCAACTTGCAATTTTGGAAACATAAACCGCATCAGATTCCAAAAGAAAATGAATCCCGGACAAACTTTGGAATCGGAGTTAAACAGCATGAAGTTACAGGATAATGTTATATCGACGCTGAAACTAAAAGAAGGAACGTCAGTTTTAAAGAAGGCCTTATCGGTGTCACAACTGGAATAACAGATAACGTGTAATTGAACCTGGATTAAATAAATGCTGTAGAAGAATCATTATATCCTCTTTATTTATTGATATTTGTAGGAGAATGTGATTTTGCCATGTTGACAATTGCTCAATACTATGTCGGTATTGTGCACACACACACACACACACATACACACACACACACACACACACACACACACACTCGTGCACTGGTGTTGCTCAGAGCCTGAATTTCACATTCGTTTCAATCGTTCCTGCAAGTCCAGGTTTTGTAATGCTGAAACTTCCTTTACGCTTTTATTATTATATTTATTATCTCTTGCTTTATTTAGACCTCACATGAATAAATCAGTAAGTCAGTGGCCATGGTCACAGGCTGCAGTTGCTTAAACCTGAGGAAAGACAAGTTTCAGTTAGGTTGGATTAAAATATATTTACTGTCAATCAAAGAAGGATGGAGAAACGGTCTAAGAAAACGTCAGCGTTAATCCGGGACTCGAGCTGCGTTCCTTAAACACGCACACTCGCACACGGAGCATTTCAGAGATGCAGAAACGGCAAACAGTGTTCTTTGTGGTGCTTTGAAGATCAGAGCAGGAGAACTACTTAAAACGCGTAGCAAAAAACGAACCAGTTAATTAGTTTCCAAGTATGAATTTTCGACTCTGATTTCACCGAAAGCTGCTCAGGGGGATATACGAGACCTCCGTGAAATTAGACGTGCTTGGTCCAAATGTACAAGCCACATAGACGCACGGGACCAGTTCTCCTCACAGCCACTCGTGCTGAAAGGACACATCCACACAGACTTCCAGAATTACTCAAGTGTGTATTTCCACCGCTTCCTCTTTTCACTAGGCGGTAACACGCTGTGATCATGTGACCCCACTTTATCATCACTC
Source organism: Chrysichthys cranchii (assembly GCA_030068335.1). Classification (NCBI taxonomy): domain Eukaryota; kingdom Metazoa; phylum Chordata; class Actinopteri; order Siluriformes; family Claroteidae; genus Chrysichthys; species Chrysichthys cranchii. The sequence continues at coordinate 12,266,882 of JAQMCW010000019.1, forward strand.
CATATGTAGGAATGAAATCTGAGCCGTCACTCAAGCCCTAAAACCTCCCTGATGAAGTCTGAGCCGTAGGTTAAAGCTGTTTGTACCAGCCAGCCGCGCTCGTTCTGGACATTTTACAGATACTTTTTTATTGCACAATACTGCGATTTTAGGAAATGAATACTTTCATATTCAGTCTGTAGGTTCAGCAACGACGGTGTTGCTAAATCAACGTAGGATGAGAATGAAGGATTTTAATTTTACAATTTCTCCACAACCATGAATTTATGACGTACTTCCACACCGCAGTCGAATTCTTGATTCTGATTGGTCAGTAGGTGTTGATTACTTTTCTATAACAGTAGCTCAGAAAGACGTTCTCAGGTTTAGATCAGTGCACACGTTCTAATATGTTATCCTAATAGTGATCTTAACTAGTAATAAAAGTAAAAATAAAGACAAGTCAACGTGTCTGATCGTTGATAAGGCGATGTTCTTGGTAAGGAGTCTCCAGTGTCAGCGTGTTGTCCAGTCAGGACAGATGAGTTCATGCTTTTTTTAATTCATTTTTTATTTAATAAAATACAAATAGTAACCGTATTCCGAGGAATAAAACACTCCAGGGCGAGCTTGTTATAGGGAAAATAATAGACTTTTGGAGCTCTATCAGCACGGCTTACTGATTTTATTTCCTTGGCTGTGGAAAAACACACACACACACACACACACACACACACACACACACACACACACACATGAAAGAAAGGAAGAACTCTGGCTGCTCACATGAACGTGACTAACATGCAAGCCGGTGCCGACTCTTAAAATATCTGACAGTCTGGTGTTAATGAGGGGAAAAACAAACTCACAGTGCAGCTCTAGAGAAGATCCTGTGAGGTTCAGCTGTTTGGGTTAAACCAGTTTGGGTTCATTAGTAAGAAAAATACCAGAAGAGAATATGTTGATTATTAATCTGGATTGTGATCGTGAGGTACGCATTACGCTATGATGTGTTAACAAGTTCTTTAAAGGTTCTCTATGTAGGATTCAACTACTTGAACTCTTCCCTCTTATCCCTTCAAGCATGAATTAGTGCATCCGGTGGCTGTCAGGCACCCATAGGGCTCCTCCAAGTATTTACTCTTGCACACCATTGCTTTTTCCATGCTGAATAATAAGTATGATCCTACATCTATCTATATAAAATTCTTTTCGCGTTTGAAACGGAAATTACGCATGACCACAGAACATATTATACGTGCGTATGACCAGAATCAGCGTCACTAGCCCTTACATTCTTAATCTTAATAGTTTAATCTTAATCTTGATCTTATCTTAATAAATGTATAAAACTAGGTAATGAAAAGAAAAAAGAGAAACAATCGCGCTGATTGGCTGACGTGGTGAAGCACTGGATTCTGATTGGTCCGTACATTTGTGCTCAGGGTTTGTATGAACTCTGTCGGATTTGGTTGAGAAGTCGATCCTGAGCGCATTCGCATTCATTTAAAGATCAACATAATTTTTTTTCCCTTGCACTCAGAGAGCGATGCCACTTGGTAATCAGCTAGTTTATAATAAGGAACTGTACTGGCTGCTGTAGCAGTGCAACATGGCAGCTCTCTATAGGTGGACCCGCTCCCCCTGTAGATAAAAAGGGCTCATTTAAAGTTTACGAAAACACAACCATTTGTAGTTACAGGTAATTATACACTAATGAAAACACACTTCTAAATATTATATTCCCTTTCTGCTATAGATTCCCCCAAAATCCTACATAGTGCACCTTTAATTTGTTAACTGTTAAAATTGTTCATCGTTAACCTTGTTAAATTGTTGGGTCTGGTGAACAGCCTGAATATTCCCAGTGAGGGTTTCTTTTATTCTTCTTCTGGGTGACTCCTGATGTTTAAAAGTCTTTAGTTAACGCAAACTTGGTAACTACCATATTAAGGTTATATAACTTGTTTTACAGGTCATTGTACTTAAATGGGTTTTCATATTGCCCAATATACATCACCGAATTCTGTTTTATTCAGAAGTGAACGTGGAAGTGCCATTGTTCGGGCTTCTAATAGGAAAACGTTCTCCTATAGTCAGGAGATTGCAGGTTTGAGTCCTGACAATGCCAGAGACCTGCCGTAGCCGGGCGTCCAAGAGAGCAAGTTAGCTCTGCTGTCTGGGTGGGAGGGGCATATTGTTTCTGCCTTGGCAATCAGAGTGACACTAGCCACTCATTAGCACCTGTGAGCGGTGGTTATGGGTGGTTATGCGGTAAAGGTCGTAGGTCAGACATCATGTCCACCAGCATGCTGGGATGTCATTTTCACAGGAGACTTTGAGTGAAGACTCGAGTATGGCCAGACAGAAAGGTGTTTTCTAGACGATCTGTGTTCGTGTGGAGAAGGTTCGCTCGGCAAACCAAATAATGACCACAGATTTGTGGGATCACCAGATAAAGTTCTCCTTATAGATTGTAATCTGATCTCGTGCTCTTTTTAGACACGCACCTTCAAAATGGACTTCTCCAAGCTGCCCAAGATCCGAGATGAGGAGCGAGAGGGACAGTTTGGATATGTTCACGGCGTCTCCGGACCTGGTTAGTAAGAAAGAACCTTTTGCTATGCCTCGCATTAAAATTTGCTTGTTTTTTTTTTTTCTACAACCTTTCCTTTTTTGTTCAAGGTGATTGTTCTGTCTATCAGGATGAATGTATGCAACCTCATTTATATAAGTACCTCATGTGTATCTGTGTGTTCGTCCCTCAGTGGTGACGGCTTCCAGCATGGCTGGGGCGGCGATGTACGAGCTGGTGCGTGTAGGCCACAGTGAGCTGGTGGGTGAAATCATCCGACTAGAGGGCGACATGGCCACCATTCAGGTGTACGAAGAAACCTGTATCCTTCACACGCACAGTCGTTTAGGGGCTGATTATTTAGGGGACTTCTAGGTGGTATGGCAGAGCTGTTCCAAAGGGGGCGGAACCTCGCAACCGACAGCCAATCACTGAAATGTTTAGGAAAATGTCTGATATATTAAACACTCAAACGTAAACTGCAGTAGTGGTGAGTTAAGCTAAGCAAAAATCCAAAACGCATTGATACAACATATTAATACAAACTTATTCTTCATATTATGTGCATTAAACATTGGTTGATTAGCTCTAACTTATATGAGGGAGAATTAAAAAGTAAAGGCATTTTTTAAAATTCCGCAATAACCCAGAGAGCAAAAGACAAAGCATGGAGTGGAGACCTCCGTTTTCTCCAGCGAAGAAGAAATTCAGAAGTCAGCCTGCCCTCAAGAAAATCACGTTTTTTGAAACATTCTTTTGGGACATGAAGGTTTCTATTCTGGCGCATTTCCAAGCATATGGGCAAATAGTAAACAGTGCAAGTTACTTGTATGATCTTAAACCTGCAGTTCGCAGCAAAAGAAGAGGAATGCTGTCCAAAACAGTCTTGCTGCACCATGACTATGTGCGTCCTCATACAGCAGCAGAGACAGTAGAGACAGCGCAACGGCTCAGGTTCCAACGTCTCCCACGTCCTCCTTACAGCCCGGATCTGTTGCTGAGCCATTATCACATCTTTGTTCCACTGAAGGAGGCGCTGCGTGATCGCAGATACATCTCTGATGATGAACTAAAGGAAGCGGGGCTCACGTGGCTTTGAGAGCAGATGAAAACCTGCTTCTCTGCGGGAATCCAGACGCTAATTGACTGATACCACAAATGTGTTGTCTTGCATGGGAACTATGTAGAAAAGCGATTTGTTCAATTTCTCCCAGCTCCATCTAGTAAAGCTAATAAGTGTATTTTGCCTTTACTTTTTGATTCTCCCTTGTAAATCTGCTAACAATAACAACACACATTCTAGTGATTTCTTCTCACTTCTGTCAGTGAAGGTCAATAAATTCTTCAGCATGTTGACTGGTTTTCCTGAGCTGTGTTCAGCGGGAGTGTCTGTCGGTGATCCGGTCCTGCGCACAGGGAAGCCCCTCTCCGTCGAACTGGGACCCGGTATCATGGGATCCATCTTTGACGGTATCCAGCGTCCCCTGAAAGACATCAATGACCTGACTAAGAGCATTTACATCCCTCGAGGGGTGAACATCGGCGCCCTCAACCGCGACATCAAATGGGAGTTCTCGCCCTCCAAGAGCTTGCGGGTACGTCAATCGGAAATCAAATGAAAGAATGATTTTCAGATTAAAAAACTAGGTTAAGCCAATGAGCAATCTTTCTTTGTTTTGTGCTCGGCATTTTCTCAACGTATAATAAGTTGCACGGTATGACGATTCCCCAGAAGAGCTTACTCCTTAACCCTCATCAAGAATTCCTTATGTATGAATATGTAAATCAGACACGCCCCATCACTGCACAGCCCTGCCTCTTTCCTCTTGTAAACCGTGTCATAAGGTTTCATTTTTATTCATGTTCTGTAAATGACATGCTCCGCATTTACATATTAGCAAAGAAAACGCACTCTGAAACTGAGGAGCGAATAATAAACTAACAACCAAATTCATTCAAAAGGATTTCAGCATAAGAATGTTGTACATTTCAGGGTAATTCAAGAAATGGGTTTAAGGCTATAATAATATAATTTTTTTAAAAAGAAAAATACACTGCCTGCCCAAAAAAGTCACGCACGCTAATATTTGCTTGGACTGCCTTTAGCGTTGATTACGGCACATCATTTCGACGAGCTTCTGCAATGTCACAGCATTTATTTCCGACCAGAGTTGCATTAATTGTTCGCCTAGATCTGGTGGGATCTGCGCAAATTCTTCTCCAGCACGTCCCAAAGATTCTCAATGGGTTGAAGGTCTGGACACTGTGGTGGCCAATCCATGTGTGAAAATGATGTTTCACGCTCCCTGAACCACTCTTTCACAATTCGATTCCAATGAGTCCTGGCATTGTTATCTTGGAATACGCCCGTGCCATCAGGGAAGAAGAAATTCACGGATGGAACAACCTGTATAGTCATTCAGTATATTCAAGTAGTCACCTGACCTCATTCTTTGGGCACCTAATGTTGCTGAACCTAGACCTGACCACCTGCAGCAACCCCAGATCATGGCACTGCCCCCACAGGCTTGTACGATAAGCACTAGGCATGATGGATGCATCACTTCATGGGCCTCTCTTCTTACTCTGATGCGCCCATCACTCTAGAAGAAGGAAAATCTGGACTCATCAGATCACATGACCTTCTTCTTCCATTACTCCAGAGTCTGATCTTTATACTCCCTAGCAAATTGAAGCCATTTCCCCCGATTAGCTTCAGTGATCAGTGGTTTTCTTAAGGCTACACAGCGGTTTAGTCCCAATCCCTTGAGTTCCCTTCGCACTGTGCGTGTGGAAATGCTGAGTTCAGCTGTTGATTTTTATTTTATTTTTTTTTTTTTTATGATTTGATTTCACCAAATGCGAAGATGATGGTTCCCCTCTATCCTTCCAGTTTTTAATAATGCGTTGGCCAGTTCTTAACCCAATTTTAGTAGTTTCAGCAATCTCCTTAGAGGTTTTCTTTGATTGATGCATGCCAATAATTCGACCCTTCTGAACCAGATTAACTTTTCTTTTCCACGACCACAGGATGTCTCTTCCGACACGGTTGTTTAGGAAATGAGAAGCTACTCAGTGCATCAGTTAGGGTTAAATAACTTGGTGCCAGCTGAAACAATCATCCATGCAGTAATTATCCAATGGGAGGCTCTTACCTGTCCTGTTTGCTTTGTTAAATCCAGGTGGTGACACTTTCTTTGGACCGGCAGTGTATGTTTTAAGTGAACTGAGAATTGATGGGACTTTTTGATTTATTGGATCTAACTCGAAAACGCCAATCTACTTGGGGCCAACTTAAATACTACTCAAATCCTACATTGTTAAATAATTATGCAAGGAAAGTTCAGCATGTCTAAAGAGTCTAAAGCCGATTTGCACACTTGTTTAATAGTCTTATTTATTTCATTGTCAGTACGCTGTAATAAAATGTAGACAATATAAAAAAAAAAAAGTGAAATACTGGCTTGGCTGCCATTTTGTATGTAATGGGATAAATATTTACCTGTAAGAATTGGACGTCATTCTTGTTATGCAGCCAGTGGGTGTATTTTTTTTTATTTTTTATTCTTTTTTTTTTGTTTTTAGCCAAATACAGCAAGACTTATAATAACAATAATCACACAGCAAAAACAATGGAAGAAAAATCTTTTTTTTTGGGGGGGGGGCTTATTTCTGTAATGCTTTTGGTAGAAGTTACCTTTACCATCTACTCTCAGCTACGCTACGTCCTAAACCAGCTAATAAACACTTTTGTCTGGGACTGCGTTTTAGTGCACAGAACTTGTCATTCCATCATGGTGCTGATCTTAACTTTATGATCATTTCCGGAAGCACAGCTTGGATAACAATCAGATCAGGTTGAAACATGTCACATGGGGCCTAACATGAGGTTTGAACAGAATTGGTCAGAATACTGGAAGTATACTGTTTAGTGTGTATATTTCCAAACGCCTGTTTGGAACATTTTTTGGTACAACATTGATAGATTTGTCACAGTTCAGTGTTCGCTAGCAGATTCTCTCCTCGCTTTTCTGTTCCAGGTCGGGAGTCACATCACTGGAGGAGACATCTATGGTGTTGTGTATGAGAACTCTCTGATTAAACACAAAATCATGCTGCCATCCAAAAACCGTGGCACCGTCACCTACGTGGCACCACCTGGCAACTATGACGTCTCGGTGAGCCGCGTGGCTTTTTTGTTTAGACTGTAAAATAAACGCTTGATTAGAACAGAGTGTGAACGTGTGTGCGTGTGTATGTGTATGTGTTTGTGTGTTTATAGGATGTAGTGCTGGAGCTGGAGTTTGAGGGGGTGAAGGAGAAGTTCACCATGGTGCAGGTTTGGCCCGTGCGCCAGGTCCGACCCGTAACTGAGAAGCTGCCTGCTAATCATCCTCTGCTAACCGGCCAGCGAGTGTTGGACGCCCTTTTCCCGTCAGTGACTTTATTTTGTTCATCCACCCCCCCTTTGAGAATCGTTGCTCCACGTGGTCTGACATAACTACTTATATACAGTACTTCCTCGTGCATTTGCGTTTCTGGATATGCGACTTCACAGATTCGCAAAATTTTCTGTGGAGCCGAACTAATTTACATTCACGGTTTTTTCCACACATCTGCAAAATCTTCAGAGCAAAATGTTCAGAGCAAATGCGTACGTACAGTTTGTTTTGGTGATGGCGTAGGCTGCACGATGACACGCTATTGGCAGGAAGGGTGGGAAGTAGCCAATCACAAAGCAGGGTACTAATTTTCCTCGTTGCTGATTGGCTGGGAGCTCAGACGCTTTGTATACTATCTGAGTGAAATCGCGGTTCATCTCCCCGCATCTCAGTTTAACACGTGGGTATTTGATACAAGTGTGTGAAGTGTTTTCGGTGCTTTTTTCCCTTGGTTTTTATTTAATTTATAACAAACCTCAAGATGCCTAAACCTCAACAATGAATTAGTATAGGGGTAACATTAATATAACCGCACATTAATGCACCAGTGCGGCAAATATCAATTAGGTGATACTGTACTCTGCTTTTACGTCAACCATTTTAAAAAAAATTTTCAGGGTAATGTATTAAGCTAAATTTTAAATGAAATTAAAGTGCTTTGGGAGCATGATTTGGGTCATATTTATGGTTTAAACTTTAGAAATAAGCATTTATTAGCATTTTTAGTGACTCCACCAAACATTCGCGATTTTCACACATCCGTGCCAGGGTCTGGAACCTAAGCTCGCGAATGTGCGAGGTACTCCTGTTCGATTCATAGATGCAAGAAAATATATTCGTTGGAAGAAGTTAGGAAATAGGATATGCTGTGCACCGTCATGATGATTTTTATTTTTCAGAAAGATTCACAGAACTTCAGCTTAAGCTTAGAGGTGTGTACTGGGGCACAAATAGGAGGTTTTAACTGTCAGATAGGAAGCTCATGTGGCGTAGAAGGAGCAGGTTCATTAACCTTAACATGAGCATGAAGCATTAACAGTAATCAGTTATTCATCCTTAGTAACTGCCTGGTCAGGGTCACAGTGTTTTCAGTTAGAATACTAGCTGACTTATATTTTTGGAAATGGAAGCAACTAAATTTGTTGGAACATATCACAGGCAGCTCCAAATAACGGTGAGTGGGAATACACAAAAAATATACCAAAAAAACAGTCCTGCCCAGCAGCATCTTTAGTTGTGATCTGTTATGAGCTAGAGTGATGTAGCTGTGGCCGAGGAACTGTCGGAACCAGAATTCACACGCCAGAATGCATGCACCACGATGATTTTAGGTGCCTGGTTTATTATTATTATTATTTTTTTTTTTTTTTTCCCGCCAGTGATTTTGTGCATCGTTATTTCTGTTAAAATGTTTTATTATATTGATAGGTGTGTACAAGGTGGCACCACAGCCATCCCAGGGGCTTTCGGATGTGGCAAAACGGTGATCTCTCAGTCCTTGTCCAAATACTCCAACAGCGATGTCATCATCTATGTGGGCTGTGGAGAGCGAGGTAACGAGATGTCCGAAGTACTGCGAGATTTCCCCGAGGTGAGACACGGCACACCATGACTTCACTCTGCAAGGCATAACTTCTCTGATTATGAGATGAGTGGAGTTCCGTATGATGGACGGTGTTCTGGTTTGTCCTACAGCTAACCATGGAGGTGGATGGGAAGGTGGAAAGCATCATGAAGAGAACAGCTCTGGTGGCCAACACCTCCAACATGCCCGTGGCTGCTCGAGAGGCATCCATTTACACAGGTACAGGCCCAGCAGCCGTGTCTTCAGAGCTTTACGTTTTTATGTCTTCTCTTGTAATTTATTCATCCGTGCTTCAGGAATCACTCTGTCCGAGTACTTCAGGGATATGGGTTACAACGTGAGCATGATGGCTGACTCCACCTCCCGATGGGCCGAGGCTCTCAGGGAGATCTCTGGTCGTCTGGCTGAGATGCCTGCTGGTGAGATGATGTTACTGTTTTTATTATTATTATTATTATTATTATTAACAATAATAATAGTAATAACAATAGTAATAATATTGCTTTAAGTGATATAGCAGCAGTTTATGCATTTAAAATGCATCACTGTGCTTTACAGTATTTACCACAAACTATTGGAATGGACATACTAAATAACAGTAAATAAATAGGCCTGTTATTTATTTACTTATTTATTAACTCGCTGTAGTTCTGAGTTTGTTTTATTTGAGCCTGCTTCATTTCTTTAGCATTATAGCAGTTATTGTTTTTCCCTGTTTTGGTGCCAGATTGAATCTTTTCTGAATCTTTTCCCAGTCTTGTGTACCTGCCCTAAGAACGAGACACTAGTCTCAGTAGAAATTTCCTACCTAATGTAATTTAAATACTTAAGGAAATAATTTAACAGCTAAACAGTGTTGCACTAAATATAAAGGTTTGTATTACGACAACCTTTAAGTCATCTATTTGAAAATTGGCACTCTTGCAGATGCATAGCTATTTCACTAACTGTGAACTCTGTGTGTGTGTGTGTGTGTGTGTGTGTGTGTGTGTGTGTGTGTGTGTGTGTGTGTGTGTGTGTGTGTAAAACAGATAGTGGTTATCCTGCCTATCTGGGAGCTCGTCTGGCCTCGTTTTATGAGCGCGCCGGCCGTGTGAAATGTCTCGGTAATCCCGAGAGGGAAGGCAGCGTTAGCATTGTGGGAGCGTGAGTGTTTCTCTCCGAGCCGTTAACCTTTATTTTCATCAGCGACACCATTGCTGTTGGCTTCCTCTTCATATAAATGAGATGGTGTATAACTTCGTAGGGCACAGCCAGAAATGATATAGAGTCCAGTTGCTGTTATTATGAGATTAATGATGAGTCTTGGGGTTTTTCCTGCAGTGTGTCGCCCCCTGGTGGAGATTTCTCCGATCCTGTGACATCTGCTACACTGGGTATCGTACAGGTAAGAACTGACATGCAATATTTTTTGTCCATTCCTTTTTGTAGCATAGTTTTGCTTTCATAATCCCTCTTGTTTTTTCCTCTCAGGTGTTCTGGGGTCTGGATAAGAAACTGGCCCAGAGGAAGCATTTCCCGTCTGTGAACTGGCTGATCAGCTACAGCAAGTACACGCGTGCGCTGGACGAATACTACGACAAGCACTTCCCCGAGTTTGTGCCGCTGCGCACCAAAGCTAAGGAGATTCTGCAGGAGGAAGAGGACCTGGCTGAGATCGTACAGCTCGTTGGCAAGGTGAGGAAGATTGCACGAATATCAGCGTTCTTCTGAAATTATCTTAAAGTGCAATGATTTTAAACGTTGGGAAACGACAGAAATGACTACAGGGCTCGTCACGGGAAAACGTGGATCGAAGAACAGATCCGTGTTTTTAACTTGCTTACAGCAACCTTGGCTTGAATAAAGGCATAACCGTTTATTTTATTTCGTTTTTTCTAACACAGGCTTCCTTGGCTGAGACGGACAAGATCACTCTTGAGGTCGCCAAGCTGATTAAGGACGATTTCCTTCAGCAGAACGGTTACACACCTTATGACAGGTTTGTAATCTTTACATTGACAATTACATAGTTTGATGCAGATGCACAAATCAACCCAAATTACATTTGCTTCCATCATCTCCAGGTTCTGTCCGTTCTACAAGACGGTTGGCATCCTGTCCAACATGATCGCCTTCTACGACCTGGCTCGGCACGCGGTGGAGTCCACTGCCCAGAGCGATAACAAGATCACCTGGGCCACCATCCGTGATCACATGGGCGAGATCCTGTACAAGATCAGCTCCATGAAATTCAAGGTGAACGTTCTGTGTAACAATATGGAAAGTCTTTCCAGTTCCTCTGAAATATGAAAAGCTGTAAGCTCCCTGTATAGTCTTTCTGATCTCCGAGACCTGATATTTTGCGCACAGAGTTTCAGTTGCATCTGCTCAGAAAGGCGTGGTAGTGAATGTTTAATTAAATGCAAAAAAATGTGTTTCCATTTCAGTTTTATGAAATATTGCACCGTGGAGTCATCTAGAAAATCACCTTATGTCAGCACTGACTTTTTTTTTTGGGGGAAATTTGAGATTTAAAAAAAAAAGTAGAATAATTTTTTACTGTGCAGTTTTAAATTATGCCTTAAGTAGGTTAATGGAAACCCGGCTCGTGCTTTTGTCAGAATTAAAACGGACACTTCTATTTTGGACAAAAAAAGTGCAATGGAAACCTGGCCGTTGATGATTTTCTTCTAACAGCTCATCTCCCTACACATCATCAAATGTAGTTTTTGTAGGGCTTTTTTTTTTTTTAAGAAGAAAAAGAGAAAAGGATTCAATAAATATTAATTGCATTTGTCATTGCATTCTGTTTCTCTCAGGACCCCGTGAAGGAGGGCGAGGCGAAGATTAAAGCCGATTACGCGCAGCTGCTGGAGGACATGCAGAACGCTTTCCGTACGCTGGAGGACTAGGGCCCTTTCCCTGTCCACGCACATCAGCTGGACACGGCTGTCCTTCTCTCCCTGTCTTCGCTCCATCCAGCAACATTCCACTTCTTCCTTTTCACCCTTCCTCTTACGGAGCAGCAGAAGAAAGTGTTTTGTCGTCAAGAACCTCCTCCATTTTGTGCGTGCGTGTGTGTGTTGTGGTAGATTGTGTTCGTGGGGTTTTTTTTTTTCTTTGTGAGTGCTCCAGATGTATTTTTCATTTTTCCAACACCACTGCCTCTACTGCCTCATCCTCCAGTGTTGTTGTTGTTGTTGTTGTTGTTGTTTTTTTGTTTGGTTTTCTGGTGTAATTATCATTCCGATGTTCTCTGTACAGACGATTTGAGAGACGTGATGAATTAAATGGAGTTAATATTTATTGCTCGGAGCTCTGCTGGTTGCTTGTGTTGTTCTTCGGTCCTGCTTTAAAGCGTATTATCCCATAAGGCCGCCGTGTAATATAATCGGGGCATCACACTTTTCTCTTGTGTGCTGCTTGTGTGACAGTGTTGAAGTCCTACAACAATAAAATAAGTACAAGTGTGTGTGTGTTTTTAATGTTTATGTGAGTGATTCATGCATGAGTGAAACCGTGTGATCATAAAGATCATGTGTTTTACATGACGCGGGGACTAGTGTGGTGATGCCACTGTAATAAAAGCTGAAGGGAAACAAAGTGTCAGAAACCATGGAAGAATAGTCACTAATCCTCCATGTCTGGAATAAAAACGTCACTTTTGGGCATTCCTTCTTTGATTTGCAGGAGAGATACTTGTGCACTTTTATAAGCCTAAGCAAGGTTATGAAAATAATGCTAAATTTCCTTATTGTTGCGATTATTTATATGATTTCCTTATAGTTTTACAGTGTAATTGACCTCTAATTTCTTTAATGATGAGACCTATTGTTTTGATTATATTGTTACCATAAATATACAGTACAATCTAAGAAGGGACACAATGAGCGTAATATTAAAATCTTAATATTCCTGTAAAATACATTGCAGTTAGACAGAAGGAACCGCAGGGATCTCTACAAGGAAGCACAACATGTATGACATGTTGGCTTATTTCATAGGGTTTATCGATTGGCTCAACTTTCTTTTCACATGTCTTTATTATTAGCTAGGGTTAGGGATGGGATATGCATGTTTCTTCTGTAGATGGATTTGTGACTGTAGCCAGTAGAGGGAAGCAGAAGCCTAAATATTTGCCCATGCACACGTTTTACTTCAGATCTCTCAATCTCTCAATCCAGCAACTGATTTGTTTCACCATGATACATGTCAACAGAATGAGGCTGCTGCTTTAAAAGACTATAGGTCACCATTGGACAGAGATTTTTTTTTTTTAGACAGAAACCAATGGGTTTTTTTTTCTCGATAAATAACATAAAACATTAATTAAACTTAAACCTAAACTAAAATAAATAAATAAATGAATGAATGAATGAATGAATGAATGACAAACAGCATAAGTAACCACTACAACTAAACGTTACACTGAAATGTAGGCTAACTATTGAAATACATTTCATTTTATTTAGCTTTTTCTTTTCCTTTTTTTTTTTTTTGCATTAATGTAGAATCTTTTTGACATCTGGTGCCTGAAACATCCTTCTCCAGGTGTCCTGCATTATAATTTATGAAATGCGCATATTACCTAAAGATTTTCACCCTTATGAAATATCTGGAATATTCCATAAGTCACATGGTCAACAGGATGTTACATCATTTAAATTTCCTGAAGATCATGGGAAGATGAAAAGTAAGTTCTGTGATTCTTTTTTCTTCATTTTCAGTGCCATTGGGACATTGACTGAAGCCATTACTTTGAATGTATACACTGGAATGTATAAGAGCACATTTGAAATCATGTAAAGATGTGCCTTATGTCATTAGCATGGATGCTAGTTTTGTATATTTGATCAACTTGTACTAAAAAACACAACCCCATAATAATGAGATATTGTTGCCTGGAATGGGTAAATAAGTGGTAGTTAAATTAATTTGAACTTTCTTAGATTTAGTGTTGAAAACGGCTCAATTTTCATGTCAGAAGGGCTAAATGTCATCTCATGGAATATGGACTCATGCATATATGACCAGGCTACTGTACATTAACTTTTCTTCTACTAAAGATAGAAAATCAGGTTTTGCTACCTTTTGGATTTTTATTTTTTAATTTAATTTTTTTTTTTTTGTGATGCAATTTTTTTTTTTTTTTTTTTTTTTTTTGTGGCTAACACGAGAACTCACTTTAAAATACTGAATACTTTTCAGCATTATTTCATCACTTAAATATTCTTTTGCCACACTCAGAAACAAGTCTCTCCACGGACCTGTGTGCGTTCACACAGACTCGCTGATGACCCCTAAGTGCATCAGGAAATGTAAAAGAACATAGTGTACGTTAAGGAAAGAACAGGGATGTGTCTTGCGTTACGATTGTACATCACAGCTGTACGCTCACAGTGCATTCTGGGTATTAACACACAGTCCCACAGTCCACTTGTGTCTGAAATAGCACCCTTCCTATTCTCTAAAAACATCAAAGCATATTATTTCGGGGGTATTTTGTAATTGCTAGAGTACATCCTTTTGAATACTAAGCTATTGCAGTGCACAGTGGGATTTCCTGAACACACTATGCTTTCATTGGCTATGAAATCCAAAAATAGTGCAGTATATAGTGTATAGGGTGGAGTCCTGGATGTAGGCTTAGTGTATATAGGGTTACGTGTTATAAACACTTTAAAATAAAACTGTTCTTAAAATATATAACTGTTCTAAAGCCAGAACACTGTCTAGACATTCATTCTAGTATTAAGGAAACAGAATTAATGTTATTCCTGGTAATTTTTACTTTTATTAGAGCCATCTTCAGGTGTGTAAAAGCTGCAAACAAAAAAGAAATGTGCAGAGCAAGAGGAAAAAACAAAACAAAAGCCCAAAACACTAGTACAATGAATCTATACTGGACAATTCTTAACAACGAAGCACTGTGTCTCGATTTGTTGAATTGAAAGGCAAAAAGCTAAAACTGCTAAACTGACCCGAAACCATGAAGTTAGCATCAAATGTCCTGAATATACATGCAATATAAAAATATAAAGCATTAAGGATAAACTTTAAAAAAAAAAATTCTCAAAAATTAAGGTTCAACCAAAATGAGAACATGGGGAGATAAATGGGGGGGGAGCACATTTAATTTTGTATTGCTAGAAATAGGGCTCAGTGATATGATGACTTCATATCATATAATATCATGATCAATTATGTCACAGTGCCCAGTTCTAAGACACTGCAAACTGTGATATAGTCTAATTTTTTTTTTTTTTTACTTTTTATATGTATATAGTTTTAAATAAATTAAAATACATACTTAATGGAAGCATTTGATCTGATGTTAAAAGTTAAACAATTTTTCCAAGTTTTTTTTTTCTCATTTTTAGTGTTATTTTTAAGATTTTTTTTTTAGATTTTTCATATTTTTATAAATTCGATATAAAAACTATTACAAATACAATACATTTATTTGTGTACATGTTATGTAACCATCCACCATTTTTGAAAATGCAAAAAAAACTGTATTGCTGACAGTTTCTGAACAAAACTATATATCATGATACTGTAGAAATGCTTTTGAAAAACATGCTATGATATTACAGCTATATGTCCCCACCTTGAAGCTAACCACAGTGTGTGAAGCCTTAAGTGGTTATTATTGGCGAGTAATTATTTCCATGTTATTATGTGCCTGTGTGGTTTCAGTGTCGCAGGATGAATCTGTCACTGATGACTGATGATCTTTTACTATTTCATGTGGTTCTGTGGTCACTGGAGCATTTTGGTACACGGAGTCACCGTTTTTCTGCCCTTTGACATTATAGTAGAGCTGCAGGAACACATCAAACACATCACTGGTGTTAGGAGATAAGATACGTTACATTGCAAGTGAGCTTTGGCTTAATTAAAGATTTTAGTACCCGTTCTTCCATATCACTCAGCTGGTACTCCATGAAAGCCACGAGTTTGGAGAAACAGGGTCGGTCTTTGGGTTCCAGAGCCCAACAGTGGCACATCACCTTATACCTAAGAGAGAGTGTGAGAAAAATGTGAAGAAGAGGTGACCTCTGCCTGTCAGTCTCAATGAGGAGGTGTGGCCTCTGCCTGTCGGTCTCAATGAGGAGGTGTGGCCTCTGCCTGTCAGTCTCAATGAGGAGGTGTGGCCTCTGCCTGTCAGTCTGAGTGAGGAGGTGTGGCCTCTGCCTGTCAGTCTTAGTGAGGAGGTGTGGCCTCTGCCTGTCAGTTTCAATGAGGAGGTGTGGCCTCTGCCTGTCAGTTTCAATGAGGAGGTGTGGCCTCTGCCTGTCAGTCTTAGTTGAGGAGGTGTGGCCTCTGCCTGTCAGTCTTAGTGAGGAGGTGTGGCCTCTGCCTGTTAGTCTCAATGAGGAGGTGTGGGCTCTGCCTTTCAGTTTCAATGAGGGGTGTGGCCTCTGCCTGTCAGTCTAAATGAGGGGTGTGGCCTCCGTACTTGTCTCAGTAAAAAGACGAGGCCTGTTTTCCTGTCAGTCCCAGTGAGGAAGCTTGTTTATTTGTCAGTCCCTGTAAGGAGGCGTGGCCTCTGTACTTGTCAGTCTCATTGGGGAGGCGTGGCCTCGGTACTTGTCATTACGAGTGAGGAGGCGTGCCCTGTTTGTCTGTCAATGTCATGAATCATTTTATTGTCTAGTGTTACTAAATCTCAATTATTACTTGACTAATATTATTAGCGAACAGCTACAAAATTTCTCTGCTGGCTAAGGCATCATCTTAGATTAGAATAATTATCTGACTCAAAGTATCTAGTTTTAATTAAGTAAGTAGAACAAATTCGTTGTCATAAAAAACTACTCTATGAGTATGATTTGTTCTTGTATGAACAGTGTAATATTATGT
>JAQMCW010000019.1:12291523-12303331 GCA_030068335.1 Chrysichthys cranchii
ATAAACATGTCCATCGGTGCATATGTTTAAATATATGGAAATGTATAGTTATATGCCTATCCCTGATGAGCAAGCCTCCAATAAACTGTACATTAAACACACCTGAGTTTAAAGCAGTACACGTATGCCATACCTTTTACCCCAGAGGTATTGAATTTCATTGCACTGCTCTGTGGTGCCACTTGGGGTGATCCAGTGACACTGTGCTTTGGGGTGAGAGAGCACCTCTGAGTGGAAGCAGAAATTTGCCTTGTCTTTGTCCTGAATTGTGATGTTTTTGCTCAGCTTCAGTATCTCAAGCAAGTCACTTTCTACCAAGAGAAAATGAGCATCAAATCCGTCAACGTTCGGCCTTATTGACATGTTGAATCACCATCCCACTCATAAAAACACATTTAATCCATAGTTACAAGGTATAGTCAAATGCAAAAGTTTTTACACCCTTAGGACAAATAGTTTATTTAACATGGTGTTTAGTTTGAGGCTTATTGTTTTTTCACGGGAAAGTCTTCAGGATGAACAAATTCTGTTCGTGGGTTAATAACTAGCACGAATTTTAATGATCTTTTTGTTTTGTTTTATTAATTTTGAGAGAGAAATAAGAGAGATTGGCCCTGCTCTAAGGTATGCAATAATAAGAACTACGTTGTAGCATGAAACATTGAATGTAAATATAAATGTAATCCTGGCAAAGTTTGAATTGCGACCTCACTGTTAAGCTCGAAAGAGAAAATCTCAGAAGAAAAAGAGCCCCAGAGCACGAACATCCATGCTTTTGCACATGTTTTAAAGATATTTCTGACTTGTTTTATAAGCATGCAACTCAGATTCCACATGGTCATCACAGATCAATAGAAATTACTCACAATTCAATGTGCAGTCGATTGCAAAAGTTTACATCGCCTAGTTTATTGAGCGATATTGCTTCATTATTACGAGTAACAAAACTATTCAATGTTATTATGTAAAATTTGTACAAAAAAAATTCTAAAATGATATCAGTTTAAAATATTTCTCTAATAACATCCAGCATTGTGTCTAACATTCACCATTAAAACAGCCTCCAAATCCTACACGAGTGCTGCTTCCTCTTATTTGAAATAATTCACCCACATTGGGTTCTTAAAAATATGTCATACGCTTTCCTCTTCCTGTTCAGATAAGGTCTACAGACCAAAAAGGTCATGGCCAAAAGGGTTTTTTTTTGTAGTTTTTTTTACATATGCTTTGAATGATTCTTCTGCTGCAGGATACATGTTTCATTTCTGAACTCTTCGAATTGTTTTCAATTTCTGGACAAATAGTTAAACAGGTGTACATTTTTTGCTCTTTTTTTTACCATGCTCAAACTCAACTGCACCAACAACAATACTTTTATTGGAGAAAATAGTGTTTTTTACTTACCAAGGACCCGAACCTTTATTGCTTTTGTTTGGCCGCGACTGTTCCTGCAGTGATACTCTCCACTATCGTTCACACTAACCGAGGCAATGGAATAATACTCCATATTTGTGTCAAAATACCCTAAAGATACTCCTTTGAGCTATGGCATACCAGTGAAAAACAGAAACAGAAATATTAGAACATAGGAAAACATACTGCGAGTAGCACAAGTATTCATCCCCTTTGATTGTCTCAACATTTTGTAGTGTTTGTAGTGAGAGACATGAATGCCCAAAATTAGCTGGCAATAAAAGTGACATAATAAATTGAATGGAGTTCAAATAAAGTGTAATGTGATCTTAATATAAATACAGTGGAACTTTGGATTGTGAGCATAATTCGTTCCGGAAACATGCTTGTAACCCAAAGCACTCGTATATAAAAGCGAATTTCCCCCTAAGAAATAATGGAAACTCAGACAATTCGTTTCACAACCCACAAATATTTATATAAAATGATTAATACAAAATATAAAGTAAAAATACATTAAAAAAAATAACCTGCACTTTATCTTTAAAAAGAATCGTGGCTGGTGTGAGAAGAGGAGAGAGGGGAGAAGAGGAGGATTATTGTGTAGGATGACTTTCACTACAACTCACGGAATCACCGCAGTCTGTCGGCTCACTGGGATCTTTTTCTTTCACTTTCAAAGCTAAAGTGCAAGCTATTTTGTGTTATGTATTTTTACTTCATATTTTGTATTAATCATTTTTCTATAAATATTTGTGGGTTGTGGAACGAATTATCTGAGTTTTACATTCTTCCTTATGGGGAAACCCGCTTTGATATACGAGTGATTTGAATTACAAGCGCGTCTCTGGAACGGATTATGCTCGCAATCCAAGGTTCCACTGTATATGCTATAGCGCAGATGTTGACTATACGAGTGAGCCGCAATCCCGCAGTGAGTGAGAGAGAGAAGTTGTGATCACGTGAGGCTCGGCAGACGAAGTGTATGCATACTACTCATATTACAAGACCTTGCTTGTTCATCAAGTAAAAATTTACTAAAATTTCTTGCTCGTCTTGCAAAACACTCGCAGACCAAGTTACTCGCAATCCAAGGTTGCACTGTCCAGTTATTTCTGGTAGGACCCAGAGATTGTTAGCGAACAAACCTAAACAAACCTCCAAACAAAATGTAAAAATTAAAATCCATTGTTAAACTGGAAGGGCACTTGAAGAACGCACTAGTTGACTCTAATCTGCAGCGGCACCACTTATTATATTTCCACTGAAGTCATCGTATTTCTACATTGGAAATTTCTACATAGCTACATATGGATAGAATATGGTACAGCCACAATGACTCTGCCTAAAGGAGGCCAATTCCCAAAAGCCAGTGAGCATTTCAAAACCTAGACAGGTTCAGGGGAAGGGGGTGAATAATTATGCAAGGCACAGTAGCTATAAACCCATTTTCATACATTTACATTATCCATTCTTCACAGTACCTTTGAGTGGTTGTTGAAGTACCACTTCGGGTTATTGCCGGTGGTTTTACACTGGAGTGAGAGAGACTGACCAGAACGTAGCAGAATCTGAGGTGCCTCACTTTTCTCCTTGGCTTTGTCAATGTCTAAAGCGTAAGAGAAAGAAACCTGTATCCTGACTGCTTTATTAGGACGGATAAAATCAGTGTACAATTTCTAACATGAATAATCATCCACCATCATAATCTTACCATAATGATAAATGTAGGAGCATTCCTCTCCGTCTGAGTTTTCAGCACAACACTTTATATTTGAAGTATAGTCATGCATGTTGGTCAGTTTGCTCTTGGCCGGATCATTTTCTGTCATCTCCGTAACACCTTGGCTTTACCATGCAGCAGCCATAACATAACATAAAATAACTTGTAAACGTTATATAATGCTGTATTTAACACATAAAAAAAGCACATTGTATGATCAGTTTCCACAGTAACAGCTTATACCAGGCGGACGATCCACATAAATGGGTTTTTAAATTAATGTATTGGTGACATTTGTGTCTACTGTTTGATAGGAGTCTTCAGTGTCAGTGCTTTACACAGTCAGAGTTAAAGCTGTAATTTTATGTTTTTTGGGCTGGTGATGTATAACCCCCAGTAAGAGATAACAGAAACTTGAGGTATGTACATTCCACAACATTGAACATTACTGTAAATGGATCATTTATTGACAAAATAATGAACATTGGCTTTATAAGAGGTTGTAACTCCTCTTCTCATCAGGCTGCATCACACTTTAGCACAACCTGAAGTGTTTTTATTACTTACATAACTAAACATCTTTGTCCTTTTGAGCAAATTATTGACAGAAATAAATTTAAAAAACGCTATTAAACTGTTAATGTAGTCATTCTGCATAATATACATCATGTCAGTATTGTGACACGTTATGTCACAATACATTTTCTGAGGTATTATTAGCTAGTGTCTTGTTTTTACAACGTCATTGTTACAGTCACAACATGCTAATTTGACATTAAAATGTATTATTGTACTAAGTGTTTCATGTTCCCTACTTTTCACTGGTAAATAATCTATTTTTTTGAGTGTTGCAGAACTCAAGTGTTTTTGGTTTGATGGTTCTGCTGGTAACCAAAATATAACTATCAATTATACAGGTACAGTCAGAGGTTCACATACACAGATCTGAATGTCATGGCAATATTGGGCTTTCACTGAATTCTTTGAACTGCTCTTTTTCTGGGGAGGAATGATTGGGTTGTAGGGTAAAAAGGGTTTTAAAGGGTCAAGAATTATACATACAGGGTCAAAAATATACAGTATACAATATACATAACGCTGAATATTTGGTTAAATGTCCCTTAGCAAGTTTCACCATGACCAGATGCTTTTGGTAGTCCTCAATTCCTGGCTGGACATTTGACCACTCTTCTTGGCAGAACTGGTAGAATTCAGATAAATTTGTGTTTTTTCTGGCACAAATATAACTTTTAACCATAGTCCAGTCCACCCAACTGTGTCCAAGTTTCCACCATTTAGCTGATAGTTTGAGGTTATGCTAAAGAATTCTGAGGTTCTTCATTATTCCATCCACTTTGTGCAAGACAATGACAGTTCCACTGGCAGCAAAACAGCCCCAGAGCATGATGATACCACCACCATGCTTAACAGTTGGTACAGTGTTCCTCTGTACCTCTGGGCATTGTGGCCAAACAACTCAATCTTTGTCTCATCTGACCACTTAACAATCCTCCAGAAGGTGTTTTCTTTGTCCATGTGGTCAGCTGCAAACTTTAGTCACTAGCAGGATTTGCAGGCTTTGTGCTTGGCAAGTTAAAAGACATTTTGCACCACTGATTTAATAATCAAAGTTGGCCTATATACAGTATATGTTTGACTCCAAATATATAATTTTGACCATGTTTTGATTTCAGTAAATCCCCCCCAAAATGTAAAATTGTGCACCAAATGCTTGTTTTTTTTCTATTAAAGATATATGTTGTACAATTATTCTTCCCCAGAAAAAAAAACAGTTCAAAGAGATCACTGAAAGCCCAATATTGCCATTATGTTCATGTCTATAATGATAACTGTATGTAAACTTCTAAATGCAAGATATAAAGATCTAGATGTAGATTTTGCATCCTGAAAAACATCATCAATAAATGTGACATACAATATTATATCATTCTGACAATACATCTTCATCCATCCCTACAACTTATACTTTAAATATTTTTGCTTCATTTCAAGAGACCACTATTAGCTCCTGTTCTGTCAATTCTGTCACCATATCAGACTGAACATTCGTCCTGCGGCTGTACCACATCAAACATTTCTCAGTGTCTGGTGACATTTAATGAAAAAAAAAAAACACTCTCTAAGCTGTCAGAGTTTAAACTTACCTAATATGCTCTTCATTTTTGTACCACTTGATTGTTGGTTTGGTATTTCCCTCAGAAACACATAAAAAATACGCATCATAATCTTCACCGCTATGGACCGTGAGCTCTGGCACTGATAGTCTTCCTAGAAATGGAAACAAAAACGCCCACAAATAATGATGTAAATGCACTGAGTGAAGAATAGATTTTTTTTTCCAATCACGCAATGCTAAAAATGTTGCATATGTATAGTGCTGTGCTAACATTTGGGCACCCTTATTTTTAATATAGTACAAAATTGAAAATTTTCAAATGATTCATTTTTCCAATTTTAAACAGTTAATAAAAATGATTTTTTTTCTCTGTAATTAAGGATTATGAGATCTTAAAATTTCAGATTAAAACAAACCTGACTACTTTATACCTATATATGCCAAAATAATAAACAAATCTAACAAAAAAAAATTTAATTAAAATTATTTTAAGCAATCGATCAGTTAAGTAATTAATGCAGTGTACTAGGTTTCTAGATATTTGAAAAGTTTTCCTTTTAATATCTTCACATTTATTTATTACTATTTGATTATTTAATTATATTTATTATTTACTGTATTCTGATGTTCTGATATTACAATAACTTTTCCTTTTATAATTTATCTATCTATTTGTCTGTCTGTCTGTCTGTCTGTCTTGTACTGAACTGTTGATATTTAAAATCCTTTCCTCTCTCTCTTTTTTAAAATAATCTTCCTGCTACACATCTTTCTACAGACATTTGCACAGCACTGTATATTTACAACTATATGCATAGATGATATTATATAATCATGAATATATCACTGAACTCACTTGCTGGTGAATAAACGTGAACCGAGATGTTGGCAGCTTTGCTGTCACCACAGACCATGGTGTACACGCCGTCCGTGCCTCTCTCAAAAGACTCAAACAAGAGCAAATTGGATGTCCCTCTGTGGACAGGACATGACGGCAGACACCACAACAGTCATGCAACATGAAGACTACAAAACTACAACATAGTCTAGATTCCAGAGACGCAGAAGAAGTTTAATTATGCCACACATGCTTCTTACACACACCTTTGTTTCCAGAAGCATCGTGTGGAATTTTTAAAATGGTTTGATCTTAAATGTACTCCGACCATCTGTCCAGCTTCAACCTCCACCTGAGCCATCTGAGACCCTTGAAGATAGGCTTCGGACAAGTTGCACATCACAGTCTGCAAAGAAATAAAAATAAACTAAAAAAAATACATACACACATAGAGCATACCAGTACTGAATAAGTTATACAACTTTTAAGCTTATCTGAAAATGTCATCAAGAACTGAAGAAGGCATTGTTATTTTAAGACAGTTGTAGTAAGTTCCACACTTCTGCATTTACAGATAAAATGTCAGTTCTGTTTTTATTACCGACCCGCAGATACTCTCATTTACAAAGATGGTAAATGATGATCTTTCAAAATAGACCAAACTTTCCATCTTTAGTTTAGAGTAACTTCTTCTTCTCTGTTTTGTCTCATTTTTGTAGGTCAGGATTTTTCTTTGTTGTGTCCAACCACTTGGCTATATCTACATATGTCTACCTGTCTAATTAAAGTAATATAAATACGCACAAATGCTAGAGAGCTCCAAGCTGATCATAATATCTGTAAATATCATTCAAGAAAAATTTGAGTCTTTTATTATTTTTTTTTTACAGTTTTCTCAGAGACACAGGGCAGGCGATGCATGTCCCCATCTTGCATGTCCATCTGATGCAGCGTGGCACTGCACACAAGTGCACAGAACTCCAACAGAAGAAACACTGTAATAAAACAAAAGTGTAAGATCTCAGTCAAATTTACAATCGAAATTGAGAATAATCAATATTCTTTAATTGATATTCAATAATCTGTCATGCTACCACACTTGCTATTACTAATGAGAAGAAACTGATCATTAAACATCATGAAGATGAAATGAATCAGTAACCCACGCCTAATGATTATGCTTATTTAAAAAAAAAAAACTTTTAGTTTTAGGTTACTTACCCATCAAAAGCATGTCTTGTCTTAACTGCATCATTTGAGCACATAACAGCGTTAACAGGCAGGGGCTCAACCACAAAATAGGCTGCAGAGCAAAGTGACACCCAAAGACTTTCAGTGAAACATGACGTCCACTAACATGACAGGCTAGCTGTCGCTCTCTTTCTGTCTCTCTGTCTCCCTATCTCTCTCTCTCTTTCTCTCGTGCACACACACTCACACACACACTTTCTCCGCCTCACGCTCGCTATGTTCCTCTCTCTCTTTCACTCTGTGTCCCTCTCTAAATTTTTTGTCTACCTGTTGTCTGTTTCTCTCCTTTATCTGTCTCACTCACTTTCTCTCACTGTCTCTCTCTTTCCCTCCCCCTCTCTCTTTCACACTCTCTTTCTGTCCCACTCTGTCACTCTCTCATTACCTTCTCACTCTGTTTCTGTTTGTCTCTCTCACACCCTTTCTCTGGTTTCCTTGAATAGGGCGGGGTTTTGAGAGGACCCGTAACAGTTTTCACAACATTGGCTTTAATTCCTGCTTTATATGCCATCCTTTACACTAGCTGTTTTATATTATATGTCTAAGATACCAGTTTATAGGAATAATACAACAGATTGAAAAAAAATTATTATTATTTTATTTTTTAACCTACTATTTATCCAAAATTCCATTTCCACTCATTTCCTAGGAAAAAAAAGTGAAACTTTCTACTCCACACTGAAGGGGCAGTTGTTGGGGCATGATGAATAGATCTTTACCTTCTAAATCTTTTAGAAGAAAAAAACTGCAAAAAAAAACCCCTGCATTTTTACATGGGAGAATGTGCCATTATGCCAGTGTTACTGGTGTAGCCAGGAGAGTGATGGGGCATCCCATCAAATGGGATGCCAAAACATATTCAGTAGAGTGTAATAAACCAGATTTGTTTTCGTTTGTTTTACAATATAGCTCCAGGGTTATGGTACAGTGATTCAGTGCCTGAATCCCTTGTTCAATCCTGAGCTCGGATTATGGTCTGTGTGGAGCTCCATATGTTCTCCGCATGTGAGTTTCATCTGGGTTTTCCAGTTTCCTCCCACCTCTCAAAACATGTCTGTAGGTCAACTGGTTGTGCTAAATCCCCCCTAAGTGTGAACGAGTGTGTGTGTGTGTGGGAGTGGGTGTATGCATGGAGCCCTGTGATAGACTGGTGTCCCACTCAGGATGTATTCCATCTCTGTACCCAGCGTTTCCGGGATAGGCTCTGAATCCACAGGAACCCTGACCAGGCTAAAGTGATTACACTAAAGATGAATGAATTATGCTCAAAACTCTATAAGAACAGGTCAGATAAGACTTTCCTTACCCATTTATTGTTAAAATGTATTGGCTGTATTTTTTTTTTCAATTTGTTGTCAGAATCTGACCTGAGAATTTATCCAAATTAAGGGTGAGGCAAGATCTCATAATTTTTCTCACAAATTTGTTAGTATAAAATGAATACAGGGGCTGCACAGTGATGTAGTAGTTAGCACGGTTGTCTCACAGCTAGAAGGTCCTGGGTTCGCACCCCGGGGTCGACCTGGATGCCTTTCTGTGTGGAGTTTGCATGTCCTCCGCGTGTCCATGTGGGTTTCCTCTGGGTACTCCAGTTTCCTCCCACAGTCCAAAGACATGCACAGAGGGGATTAGGCTAATTGGCGATTCTAAATTGCCCATAAGTGTGAATGGTTGTCTGTCTCTGTGTGTTGCCCTGCGGTGGATTGGTGACCTGTCCAGGGTGTACCCCGCCTCTCACCACCCAAAGTCAGCTCCGATTGGCTCCAGCTTCCCCCCCATTACAAAATACGTGTAAAATTATTTTCTGTCGTGGGCAGAGATTGAGTTTATTAAAAAAAACTCAGCTATTTTAAACAGGTCTTAATCAAGTCCACATGTACTTGTGTATTTGTAGCCCTGTATTTTAAATTGTGAATGCCTTAATTATATCAATAACATATTTAACTGATCAGCATTTCAGAATGACTGAGTTTTAAAAGGCTCAACTCTTGCCCATTTGTTTGTTTGCTCTTTAATTGAAGCCCTACTGAGCCCTGGCACTAATTGCGGCGCTACCCACAATGCACTGCGGCGCTGGTTTGTGCTTTGGCTGAAAGGAGCCCGAAAACAACAACAGCGTGATCCGAGCTGAACAACAGCGCCGAGCCGCTTTCTTTCTTTAACTTTTTTTCCCTCCTTTTTCCTTTTTGTGCACAGCGATCCTTTCCGAAGCGCGATGGACGTCTAACGGTTCGGTCTGGATGATACACTTGATTTTTCTTGCCGTTGTTCCTCACGCATTTGGCCGGGATTGAAGTGTTTAGGTCTCCCTATGTTTGCACGTCTTCCGGCGGCAGCGGCGGCGGCGGCATCAGCGGTGCCATGAATAGTGGACTCCCGGTTTCGGCTGCTCCGCTCGGCCCTGTCGGTATACCGGGCGTCAAGGTGAAATTTTGCCGCTATTATGCGAAAGACAAGACTTGTTTTTATGGCGACGATTGCCAGTTCCTGCATGAGGATCCGTCCGCGGCGAGTGCTGTGCACGGTGGTGGTGGTGGAGGAGGAGGAGGCAACGGCAGCCCGGTGACTTTATCTCTCGCCGGCGGGGCAGTGAGCACCGCGGCGGCGGTTGTAGCAGGGTATCCGCTTGCTGGGAGCGCAGTAGCGGCGTGTCCGAGTGGAGCTCCGGCGACTGTCGCCAAAAAGAGTGATGCTCTCGGGCCTGCAGGAGCGGCTCTGGACGGCCAGTTGTTAAGCAGTAAGTTTAAGCGTTGAGGACACACAGCGAGTGAGGCCTAATAACGCGCCCCTCTGTAGTGTCGACACATGGCGGGTCTCAGCGGGGCTGCTGTACAAATCGAGGCCGGGGATTCAGCGAGGCCTAGTTTCTCCGCCTCTTACTCAAAATAACAACATGAGGGGAAACCGTACACTGGGGGTTGCCTTACAAACGCAGAGTGGTCGTGTGCAAAAAATTGACATATTATTATTTATATATATTTAGTTTTTACATATTTAACTGTGTACACTTCACACACGGAATAAAAACTACACGACCTGTCATTGTTTTCAGTGATACTGGACCGTCGCTTTTTTTTAAAAAAATCTGTAAACAATAAAAACCTCATCTTAGCTAATGTATTGTTTCTAAATAATTATTACTTTAGGTTAAAATGTAGTTTTACACATTATTGTTATTATTTTGCCGCGCAGTCGAACAAAGTGTCAAGACTATTGCAACATCAGATGCAGAATTTGTGTTTTTCTTCGTGTTTATAACAATGTAACGACCAAAGAGCCGTTTCTTATTGAATAGTTGCTGCAGTGTAGTTGCTATATGTACACTTGTCACGCCTTTATTTAAAAAAAAAAGGCAGAAATGAGTAATTGTAGGTTTATTCCGTGTGCATGGTGGTGTTTTGTTTTTAAGAATGACTGCGAAAGCTTAGCGCGTCAGTTGACTGAACCGATGGCGTCAGAGGCAAGCAGGGCGCTGATTGGCTGATGAATCGTTTGGCAGGTTTACCACAGAGTTGTTGCTTGTGCTCCCTTTTTCCATAATGTGAAAACTTTGTATGCATATAAAAAAAAAGCTAGGGTTATTTTAAGGTGCCTCTAAAGTCCCGAAACGTGTTTTTTGTTTGGTTCTTTTACGTTCATATATATATTTTATATATTTATATATATATATATATATATATATATAATATATATTAGTGTGTATATTTTATATATATATATATATATATATATATAATATATAATATATGAGATCTTGTGCATAAGTTGTGTTGTGTGGACAAGTTATCTTTTGGAACCAAGTTTTGTTTCTACAGGATCACTTCTTTCCACATGATATAGTAAATAATTGTTTCAAGATGATAACTAGCTTCTATAAGTTATCTAGGAGGGAACAAGTTATCTCGTGGGGGGGAAAAAACGGTTATATAAAGGTTATAATATGGATATAAAATTGATCCTCACATTAATGGACTAACTGGGGGGAGACGTTGTCCGTTGACTTGAATATTCCCATGATGTGAAGTGTTTTATTGTGGGGGGTTAAAATAATGGAAATGCCACTAAGGTCCATAAAAGTGCTACTCAAGTACTGTACACATGACGAGCAGCATAACGACCAACATAAATAGGTAAGCACTTTGAGAAAACATTCAGGTGAAAAACACCAAATAATCGCCGAAAAAACAGTTCAGCTTCACAACGACCACAGCTTGTAAACAACTAGTAGCAAGCACACCACGGCTGCTAGTGTCCTAGCGCAGTGTTTTTCAACCGGTGTGCCGCGAGAGGTCGTCAGGTGTGCCGCGTGAAAATCCCTCCCGCGCAACATTTAACCTCGCGTTGCGTGCACCGAGCGTGCAACGATTATGCACTCAATTTCCCAAGATTCCCTAGGCAGTACCCGGATGTGATGTATACCGTTGGAAAGGTCTCCTTGTTGGCTAC
>JAQMCW010000019.1:12323775-12338824 GCA_030068335.1 Chrysichthys cranchii
TGTCTATATATTCCTGAGAGTCTCAGCTTTCAGAGGACATATAACATTACTATATGACCGAACGATGAAAGGGGCGGAGCCAAAGAAAAAAAGGGGCGTTGCTGTGTCCCGGTATCGGCTCGCCTGCAAATTAACAGATTAAACGCCGATTACAAAAGCAGACTAATTTGCACATAAATTATCTTAAATAGTTTGCATGGAAATATTACAACTTTGCATCTCTTTTCAGGCTCAGTTCTGGATTTTGCCAACTAACAACAACATATGTGTTCATCATGGGTGTAATTTTAGTCACTGCTTAATTCAAGTGTATTATTTGTCTTGTTTAGTTGTTATTGTTATTATTATTATTATTGTAGTAAATCACGCTGTAAAGCATTACCACTGAATCTTTAATAAAAAGTTATGATAATAAGGTAAGAAATAACATTTCTTAAAAGTCAAACATGACATTCTATAAGTCAGTACATTACTCTACTGAATTGGATGTCATATAGACTACTGATTTTTTTGTATTAAAGCCATATAATAGACTTTCACACACACTTGTTAGTTGCATCATATTGCATATAACCATACATCCAGAAGCATAAAAACATCAGACTGGCTGTCATATCCACACCACCATGCTCACCTAGTTATCTTGCTGGTCTTGAACTTGTCAGTCCACTTCAGCTGGATGAACTCTTCAGACGGGAGAACCATGCCGCTGTCAGACTGAGAATCCTGCAAACAAAAAACAGCGCTTGAATTCTGTTCTAGAAAACCAAACTTGCACTGAGTTCAGGAAAGGCAAAAGTCATAAATTCCTCTCATTCAAATAAATTTTGCATGTGCAGAATTTGAATAGCATACCTCTGGGACTTTGTTGAGGTCCTCTTCAAACGTTGCAACAGAATCGATTTTGGTATTGATGTAACTGGAAAAGATGAGAAAAAAAACCTACTTGTAGAAAACGCCTTTTAATGTTCGATATTCCACAGCGCTTTTGAATTTTCACATCTGATTGGTCTGAAGGTGTGGATTAATTCTTTACAACAGCAGCTCGTATATGCTTTAATAATGAAACTTAATTGTAAATAATGATGAGCACTGCTGGATTGCTGTGGTGTAAGAGGAAAAAACACTTCAGGACCACTAGGAAAATGATTGACTTCTTCAAGGTAACAGTGACTTTGCTTCATGGATCATGTCACTGCTTTGGGATTAAAAGTCTCTCTGTTTTTGCACTGTAGTCAGTTGATGGAAACTCAGTCCTTGATGTATTCCAGGATGTACGTTTACCTCGGGCTTCCTTGGTGTGCGTCCCTGTAGTCGAGATGCTCTGCATCACTCTGTGACGCAAAGGTGTTCAAGGGGATGTAATCCTTCCCATCCTTAAAGCCAGAAAAGTTCATTAATGCATAATAGTACGATCAAGAGTTTTTAATGCTTGCTCGACGAGTTCAGGTTGAGTACCTGTTGCACGCGGGCCTGGAGCAGGTCTCCGAGCGTTCCCACCAGCTCAGTGAAGGTGGGTCTGTCTGATGGGTTTCTCTCCCAGCACATCAGCATGGTGTTGTAGCTGCAAAAAGAGCCTTCGTTATCTTTGTCTTCCTAATTACAACCTGAAAAGCAAACAGTGGCTCTCATGCCTTTGTGATAGCGCTGAGACAGATAAGGAAGGTAGATGACTCAATAACGTTATTGATATGCACTACAGGAACAGATGTTGACCTCACACCAGAAATGAGCTGACGCCTTTTCCCTTTGCAGTACAAAATGGGGTTCCTAAAGGAAATAAAGTATATTTATAGTTTTTTTAAGGAAAAAATTGTAACATTAGGTATTAATCTGATTGGTCAGCTCTGACTTTAATGCAGCCTCAAATCACAGTTTATGTTAATCAGCTTGTTGAATGCTTGTTTCTATGGTAACGGCTCATTCATAAGGATTCTACTGTACGTAGTCTATAGCTGTGTTCGAAACAGACGGTTGCTGACTTGTTGCTTCAGTGCTGTAATTGAAAGCATCTTCTAAGGAAGCTCTTTTCGAACGATAGCATTTACGGTAGCGCGTGATGTCAGCACACAGAGTAATTATGCTGCGGAAGTCGAGATGTCCAGGTTCAGTGTCAGAAATGTCAACTGGAACGCCCCTGAAGTTGGCTGTCCGACTCGGAAAGTCTCACCAACCCCCGAGTTAAAAAATAAAAAATGGCGGGACCCTGTCTGAACGGTACGCAAAAGCTGTCGTCTTGTTCTGTTTATGAATCTTCTCCATATTTTTGCACTGTCCAGGTTTTATCTGTGAACATACTGATACGGTGTTTTGATGTGCTAAGTAGCATGTCGTGTTATTTTCAAGTGGTGTTGCTAATTAATGGCTAACGGCTACCTGGTAGTGAGCGAACCTGGCTTCCCCCACCCCGTGAAATTGAAAGAAAAGTCATTTAAAAAAAAGAAAGTAAGTTGAAATGCCAGTTTAAAACTTAAATGTTATTTTTAATAGGGTGAGATCAGTTTATTAGGGACATATTTTGATTAGATTAGCAGTAAAACACTGGTAAAGGACAAAAGAGCAACACAATACTGTAGTAGTTTTCCTGGAGGGGATAAATTGGCTTTCCGACTTGTACAAAAGGAAAGCGTTTGTGACGTCATCCCCAGCGCCAAAATCCAACTTCCGAGGCAAACGGAATTAGCATTAAACCATAACGTTTCTTAGTGGGCTAACAGATGCCTGACAAATCATATCAAACTAATGTATTTGGTTACAGTCCTGGGGTTTTTAAGATAGTGCAATGTTGATTTCTGGCTAATGTTAAAAAAAAAATCTAAGTGAAATAAAAGCCCTGAAAAAACTCTGTACATTTGTAAACAAATTCTTTTTTCTCCATTGCTTGAGGGAGTTGCCGCACAGATTTATGGGTAACACTCAGCACCGAAGATACAGCCATGATGCCTTCAAGTGGGGGACAGTTTGGAGGCATCTTAGAAGAAACGATCAGTTCCTTGATGCCGTTCTGCGTTCTTACACACCCTCCTGAGAAAGCATTTTCCCCGCTTCGAACACACCCTATATCTAATATTAAAACAGATGCAATACGGTGACTTTGCATGTTTTTTTTCTAACATTTGTGTTAAAAATGGAGACTGTAGCATCAGCGCTTAACTGTTACAGCCCGCAATTTTTTTCTGCCACACGTAACTTTTCAGGACCGACCACAACGTGAGAACTTATCTTGTAGATGTTTCACGCCTATAAAAGGATGAACAGCATGTTGGGTTGTGTAACAAATACAAATCGTAATTGCTGTCTTATACGAGAAATAAAAACGCTTTCAGGACATGCTGTTAGAGGGAAAGAATCCATCTGGGGTTGTAACAGTAACTCTGCTTCATCCCACCACCCTGCGGTGGATTATTTTCCTAGAACATCACACCCCGTAATATTCCCAACACACTGTCATCCCTTGTGATTTAACTCACAGAATGCGTCTTCCAAACGTGTCTACTCACATTTCAGGGGTGCTGTATTCCGGGGCACGCATTCGAGTCCCCTGTTTCAGTCTGTGGCAAAACTCCTCGTCAATGTTGAGTCCTGGATATGGGGATGCACCTAAAGGCAACGAACACAAAAGATCAGAGTGTGTGTGTGTGTGCAAAAGGAAAAGGAAGAAGCAAGAAGGTGAAGGCTAAAGTCCTTGTCTAGACAAGACATCTTTTCATTTTCTGACCCTGATGTGGTGATGTTATACTGTATCTGTACTAAGAAAAACTTTTTCTGCTGGAATTAAGTCTCATCAGTACCGAGTGAGAAGATTTCCCAGAGCAGAACACCGAAAGACCACACATCACTCTGAGTAGTGAAGACCTTGTCGAAGATCGATTCCGGAGACATCCATTTCAGTGGCAGGCGAGCCTGTCGAGAAAAGTAGAAAGGATGAACAGATTGTTAATGAACTTTGTGTATTAGCCTCGTGTTCTGGTTGCAGCAAGCATGAGTTAAATGCACTCACATCTCCTTTGCGCACGTAATCGGGATCTTTGTAAAGGTCTCTGGCCAGGCCGAAGTCACAGATTTTCACCACATTGTTTTCAGATAGCAGGATGTTTCGGGCAGCGAGGTCTCGATGTATACACTGAAAGCCACAGACACACAGTTTAAAACACAGAAGCATACAGTGGCTTCAGCTGGAATGATGTGTGTGTGTGTGTGTGTGTGTGTGTGTGTGTGTGTGTGTGTGTGTGTGTGTGTGTGTGTGTGTGTGTGTGTGTTGTGTGTGTGTGTGTGTGAAATCGATTTGTTCTTGTAACTAATGTTATCCTGGTTATGTCAAGACACGAAGACGACATGCATTACGATGCTTCTGTCCGGGAATGGAATGAACTTTATCTGTCTCTCCAAAGAGATGAGTCACTGTCTGTCTTCACACAAAGTCCTACCTCTTCAACAAACACTACAACAAGTGGCAATTTAAAAAAAATGGGATAAAAAGAAAACAACTTGTGCTGCTTTTTATTGCTCTTCAGCAGGTTTTTTACTTGAGGCTTCTTTGACCTATGCATAGTGCCATGAGGACGTTTTCCAACTACAAGCACTTCTGTAAATCTGTCTCGAGCAATGTTGTGTCATGTAGATATACGTCGGAAAATACAGCAATTGACTAGAACTTACATATATGACCTCTGAATTATTTTCGCATATAAGTGAGCGGCTTCAACTTCAAAGCTTCACTTGAAGAAAAATCTTGAACTAGTAATTAAGTAATTAACACATTATTCGAATAACAGTTAAAGAATGTTCCTGTCACCTTCCATGCACCAGAATCAAAGTGTGAAAATGCCTTTAGAGGTGCAACTATTTCCTATAGACACAAACGGAAACACTCTTGTACCTTGCGTGAGGCGAGGAACTCCATCCCTTTGGCCACTTGGAAGCTGTATGAGATTAGGTCCTCTAGGTGTAGAGGAGTGTTCGAGCACGAGACCAAACCTGAGAAGCGACAAAACAAAACAGCACAGTCTCCTACTCTGATGTGTTAATGCAGGCAGTTATTTTGTGAAAACGAACACACGTGTAAGAAGGATCCTCACCAACATCTTTCTCATGTTCCTCTCGTCTCTCACCCTCTAACTCGGAGCTGAATTTCTGGCAGTTCTCGGTCTCAACACAGCCCTTACCCTCGTCCTGCTGTGCACTTTCCTCTTCTCCTTTCATCTGAGATGGACAACCAGAATATTGGTGAGGAAAAAGAGCACAATATGGCGCTTGATTGGAAGTGTTCATTTATTAATTTTATTATTATTATTTTATTATAGATTAAATTAACTGGTTAAAATCTACTTGAACAGCTGATTGTGATGGTAGATCTATTTATTATATTAGTGTCACCTGGCAGATGCCCTTTTCTAGAGCAACTTACATCTATTGCCTTTTATATAACTGAGCAGTTGAGGGTTAAGGGCCTTGCTCAAGGGCCCAGAAGAGGTAGCTTGGCAGTGCTTGGACTTGAACTCATGACCTTCTGATCAGTAGTCCAATGTCTTAACCACTGCGCTATCACTGTCTTGTTATATGAGGGAGAATCAAAAAATAAAGGCAAAATAATTGAATGGCTTCAATAGAGGTAACGTTTTCACATTCAAGGCAACGCATTTGTTGTATTGTTCAACTAGCTTCTGGATTCCCTGTATTTTCAGCTGCTCCTGAGCACCTCTTCCTTTACTTCATCATCAGAGGCGAATCTGTGACCTCGCTGTGCCCACTGAAGGCACCTCCTTCAGGGGACCAAAAATGTGATGACCGCTCGCCACCAGATCCGGGCTGTAAGGAGGACGTGGAAGGCTGTTTTGGACAGCATTCCTCTTCTTTTGCTGTGAATCGCAGGTTTAAGTTCATTTCGCAGCAATGCTGCTGTTCTACTGTTCACTGTTTTCCCATGTGCTTGAAAACACGGCAGAATAGGAACCTTCGTGTCTCAAAAGAACGTTAACATCATTTTTTAGGGGAGGGCTGACTTTTGAATTTCTTCTTCACTGGAGAAGACGGGTGTCTCCACTCCATAGACTGTCTTTTGCTTTCTGGGCTATCACGTAATTTAAAGTTTGTCTTTACTTTTTGATTTTGCTTCGTATATATTATACAACTGATTTATTCAACAGATTTCTCTACTGTTAAATAAATTACTGGAGAAATGACAACCAATACTCTGATGTTTCCTAAGAGGCCATTTTTGAAGCTTCTTGGGCTCTTTTAATTTTAGTTTTTATCCTTAGTTGAAGTGCAGCTTCAGGGATATTCTAACTAAATAATATCAGTAGGCTCTGTACGTGGAGCTTAGAGAGGCCTCTTTCTGGGGGGTGGTGTTGGTGGGGGGTGTTGGTAAAAGAGATAAAAACCATACCAGAAGTGAAAAACTGTCACCCTGGAAACAGTGTTTGTGGTAAACAGAAAGTGAGCCTTTTCAGAAGGAAATGAGAACAGGACGTTGCAAAAAAAAAAAAAAAAACAACAAAAAAAAAAACGCTTAAAATACACTCGTACACTGTGGAGCCATATCAAGCTGCCTGTAAAGACATAACAATGTACAGAATGGCAGAATCCAGCAGGCGACCCAGACAAAAATGAACAAGAACAAAGAGAAAGATTTGAATAGGAGACGGGGTATACAGAATGATGAAGGTAAAGATTGGGGTGTGTGTATATACAGGTATAAATATGTATATATAGGACCAACCCTGTTTAGCATGAACACGTCCCTCTTGCTCCTTAGGAACGAGGACAAGTTGCCGTACTTGCAGTATTCCACTATGACCATCAGTGGCCCTGAAAATGATGTACAATGATGAATGATTTTCGGTTGCTAAAAAAAGTTTATTGTTCCACAGTTATTAATGTTAACTAATAAAATATTAATAATGTCTAACTAATGTTAGAAGCCCAGATTGGTTAGTACTACTGTTTACTATGGGAATTACAGTACAGTTATTTAGAAAAATATATTTTTTTATAAGACATGAAACTTACTAATACACTCGACTTTGAAACTTTGAAATATATGACTTATTGGGAAATGACTGAAAACATGTTTTTGTGCATATAAACCATGTTAAAAAAAGCACGCACCTCCTGGCCTAGTGCAGGCCCCAAGGAGATTAACTACATTGAGGTGATGTCCGATATGGTTAAGGATTTTCAGCTCGCTCATTAGCGCCTTGTGCTCACTTGGCGTAGCTCCCTCTGTAGGAGGAGTGAAGAATTTCATCAATCACTGTCTTTCATTAAGAAATGAACTGGTCACCAACCCTGTTCCTGAACACCTACTTTCTTGCATCTCCAAGCAAAACCTGACACACCTGATCTGTGTCCTGATCTTCAATTCTCACATCAAGATGGTGTGTGAAACAAGGGTGCTACAATCTCTCTATGAAGAATACCTTTGAGCATTTTGACAGCCACTGTGGTACAGCCGGTTGAGTTGCTGATACCAAAAGCAGACGCCTGCATCACTTTGCCGAATGCCCCTCGCCCCAGTGGCTTCTCTGTTGAGAGAGAAAATATACATCAACGTAATGCACATCTCACACATACTATACGTAAGCGCACACAAGTACGTACCCAGCTGAAGACGCTCTTGTGGGAACTCCCACTTTTCCGCGTCATACTGTAGCCTATCGCAGTGTTCATCTAGAGGCCCCACTCCCTGGTGCAGGATGATTGGCAGGTATTCTGTCTTACTGTTTGTTGTGTTTGGCTGAGACACAATATTTGTAAATAAGCATAAATGAAAAGGCCTGTATGAAAAACTACTTCTGCTACGCAAGAATTTTAGATTGAGCAAGCTAAACCATTAAACGTCTTTTCACCAGACAGTATGTATTTGCATGACATAATATGGCTACAAATCGACGTTTGGATATTTTGGATTTTGGGTCTTCATTACAAACTGCTACAAAATGGCTGAGAAATTATATACCAAGTCCAAAAAAAGACCGAGATTTCAAAGGTCTGCCAGATGATGCTTTTGGGGGGTGGGTGTAACTGAAATTGTTCCACAAAACACTTTGGTTTTACCGTCAATGCTGCCATCTTGGAGGGGAAGATATCTCCATGCTACACATAACCGTTTTTCAAGGCTGTACTGATAAACCATTTTTTAAGGCTGTACAAGGCTGTACTGATGTACTGTCAAACAGACAGAAGTACCTGTCTAGGGTACAGCGTCTTTCTAGATTCAGACTAGGAACCAAAGGAACATATTGGCTCACGCGGTCTGTTTGGAAAAGTGATATTATTGTGTCTGAATTTTGTTGTGTGTTTCCCATGCAGTACGTTTCAGGTTCTCAGCCTTGTCGCAGAAGGTCTCGTTGGCTCTCACCTGTCGGAGCTTGCGAATGAGAAGTGTTAGGAGCAGCCAGAAGAGAGTGGCCACCACACAGGTGCAGGCTAACGTGGGGATCTCCAGAGACAAAGACTCAGAATCTACAAGACACACAGATCAGCTTCAGCTCAAAACAAAATGTAGGGAACAACATGTTTATGTGATTGATACTCCATTCTGTTATGTCTCACTACTGCCCAAAGAGGGCAGTCATATTTCATTAGTGCTTTCATTAGTGTTTTTAGACTGTCAGCGGCACTCAAACACTGCCCTTGCCTTGCCCATTCATCATCTCTTTTTTGAAGATGTACAAACAGCTAAACAGTTTACGGGTTGCAAACCAGACGCTTTCCGTAGGAAATCAAAAAGGGAGACAGCTTCCTTCCTGACCTATCAGAACACGACAACAAAAGCATGTCCTCTCCGCAGCAGGCTCAGAGGCATCCGTTCAGCGTGTTACGCAGCCAGAGACAGAAACTAAGCATAATTAATTTCCCTCATTTACCTCACTGGATGGGGAAGGTGAGCACTCTTACAGTAAAGAGAACAGCATTTACAGGAAACGGCAAATTCTAGCAGTACAACTTCTGCGCTCTTACTTTCGACTGAAACGTAAGCCGAGCTCTCCACAGATCCTCTCTCGTTGGTGGCCTCACATGTATATAAGCCCTCATCCTCAGTGGTGATGCGGTCAATGTGGAGAGTGCCATCTTCTGGCACCAGCATGATTCCTGGCACACAAAATCCATCAATCTTTCAATCAAAGGCAGTTGAGTTGGTTTTACGTGAAAGCAGGTTTTTGGACATGTCTAGTCATGACAAAATGAATGATTTATAGTATATATATTTTTTTTTTACATTTTTTTTTTAGTATTTATAGTATTTTTAAATGTACTTATTTAAATTCAAACAAAGCAGTTAACACAGGATAAAAGAAAGCAGTTGAGATTTAAGGGTCTTGATCATAGACCTGACATTAGCAGGCTGGGTTTTACTGCTATTCGAACTCACAACCATCTGATCAGTAGCTCAATGAGCCACTAGGGCTTCCTGGATTTCTTGCTCACCAGACACCTGTTGGAGCTTCCTCCGGTTCTTGTACCACGTGACAAGAGGTCGAGGTACACCAATGGCAGGGCACTGCAGAGTCACTGAGTTGCTGATGTTCACACTGCAATCGCTGAGGTTCTGCAACAGCATCGGAGCCTCCAGAACTACAGGGCGATACAAAAAGTCACGCTTATGTAAACTTAAGGGTCATATTCCCTCTACCAGCATATCCAGCAATTCAATGACATCTCTAGAGAGGAGGTGGTGATGTCAGGCGTTTTGCATATTTCTGTCACTTGGCGTATAAGTGGCCATACTGGACCACATTAACAAAGCACTGAGTGATTTACGGAGCGGTGAACAAGAAAGCCAGCTCTATTTCTTTCATTGCAAATTGTGAGCTGGAAAGTTTGACTCTCAGCCAACAGAAGTCACGCCACTCGCTGACAACTTTCGGGTTATTTCAGAAGCACATTTTGACCTGACTTCACTAACCCATGACTTCCTTTCAAGCTGCCTTGTGTGCGTGGGTGGTGTTTGTTTTCAGGAAAATTGTAACAAGTGCGATGCATTTAGGTTTCAGTTTCATCGTATTTCAGAATGGTACATTTTTCTACGATGATGCAACGGGCTCCTTGCGTCCCATTTCCAGCACATCCAGAGTGGCTTGGGCGATGACGCTGCGAAAGACACTTCCTCATTTTTTTGCAGGAAGTCTTTGCATTAAATAGTGCCAATATGACTAGGATACGGGAATAAAGCAAGGGTCACCTCATGACGAGCTGATTGTTGTTCCCAGTGTTTTCCTCTGTCAGACAATTGATTATTGTCTCTTTCCTTGGTCTTTGACAGTTGCTGATTGGGTGATTGTTCTTGGCCCCCGTGAAGTACCAGGCGCTATGGGAAGTAGCATTGTGTGCTCTTCCTTCTGTCCAGCTTGCATTCCCACGTGAAAGAGGTGCTGTTTCGAAACAGCCTTGGATTGAATGACTGCAGGAAGCTTAAGTAACTCCGTTCCCAAGGACCCTCTGTCTTTCTCTTTCTTTCTTCCTGTCTTTCCTTTTCTGTCTCCCCCCCCACCCATTTACTCAATCTATAGCTCTTATGTGTACATGTCTGTCAGCACATCCTCATGTGACTCATACAGGAGTATTTGTTTGCTTAGAGAACAATTTAAAAGAGCTTCTAAATGGCTGAGTGTTTCCGTGCTTTCTCGGGGTTTTTTTTTTTCCAAGGGCATCTGGTGGACAACATGTACAAAAATACACCTACACATGGCACTCATGGCACTACGCACAGAAAATCTTTCTGAATGAATTGAGGTAGCTAAAGCAGTCTCTTTAATGTTAGATTCAAGGTTAGAGCTAGTCATTTAAATAGCTACACTTGATATGCAGTGGTTCTTGAGTACAGACACCAAGACACACACCTGCAACTGTCACAAGTGCATCCTGGTGTGACTGCTTCCCCGTGAACAGGTGTGTGACAGAGCAGCGGTACGTCCCGGAGTCTTGTGCTGTCAGGTTCTTCAACGTCATGCGAAGACTGAGCGAGTATTCTCCCTCCGTCAGCTCTTCAACCAGAGGTGGACCGTCCATCGAACCTGCTGAGCTGTTTGACACTCTGTACCATGACATGTTGGAATACAGGTGCTTGTTGGCTACGCAGGACAGGTGATAGTCTCTGCCCTCTCTCGGGCCCTCCCCTGGCTCCCCAGAGACCCCAAAGCCTCCTGGGACGTCTGTGATTGGTGGGAGAGAAAAGAAGGTGTTTTAGAGCACGGTTATAATCCTGCTGACAGTAACACAAACTGTTAACTTGCAAAAAAAAAAAAAACCCCAAACCAAAAATGAACAACATCATGAATAGCACTTTGTTAATGTTGACCGAGCTGAGCTTTCTTTTTTTATTTTCAGAGCCTTTGATGACATTGTTGAATAGCCATTGTCAGTAAAAGTAGCGAGCGAGCCCCCATGTAAGGAGCTTTTATTTACTTTAGCTATTTGAAATTTCCCGTGGAAACCGCTCGAGGTTTTCCTGATGGAAGATAATGTTTATCTTTCCCAAACACCACCAGAACTCTCCAAATAAAGCACGTAAGGCGGCATTGGGGAAGCAGGCTGATAAGGAGCACAGGTTCCTGTTCACCTCCCTAATCACTGTGTAGACATGGCAACAACCTCCATGTCAGCAACAGCCGCTGTAGCGTGATGCGGTATCAAGGAAAATCAGGGCGAGCAATCTTAAAAACGATAAAATATTAGACAGATGAGATAGATAGATAGATAGATAGATAGATAGATAGATAGATAGATAGATAAATCAAGTATTGAGTGACTACAATCTTAATTGAAAACTTTGCAGTTATGAGTCCACTTGGACTTATTATATAAATGACATGAGTGTTTATTCAGGGCTCAATGCAAAATTCAGTGCTTTAACAGCACATAGTTGCACAGAGAGATGCAAGAAGATGAATACGACCTTTGACTTTTGACTTCTAGCACTGATCTACAGCATATGATGTCTACGGCAAGATTTAAAGTTATCAGTGGTAATATATCCTGCCTGCGATGTAATGACATTTCAGGAGATGTGTGGTAAAAGTAGCTGCGAGTGTTTTGTTCAATTGTTTAAGGAACTAAAAATACCTGTTACATAGAAGCGGATGTCCAGTTCATCTGTGCCCATTGAGTTGGAAGCCAAGCAGCGATAGATGCCAGATATTAATGCCTTGCCAATTGTTAAAATACCTATGGTCTGAGAGCCAACACACACACGCACACGCACACGCACACGCACACACACACAAAATCTAAATTAGTTAACACTTACAAATTGGGGTTATATATAGATCATGACTTGAGCGTCATGCAAGCGATTTTTGGCACCATAAAAATGCTAAAAACTGTAAAACAATAAAAATTGAAGTATTTATCACCTGTGTTCTAGCTTTCAGAAATAATATTTGCATCCAGTGAAGCTGATTCATATTCAAATTCTATACATTTCTCTTATATATGTATAAAAATGTTGAATTATCTGATAACCAAAACAAGATGAAGTGTGTTATTATAGGACAGTATACTCTAGTGCACAGTGAAGTCGATTGTTCTCCAATAACAGCATGTCCTTTAGGGTTTTATTTTAGTTGATTATAGC
Organism: Chrysichthys cranchii; assembly: GCA_030068335.1. Lineage (NCBI taxonomy): Eukaryota > Metazoa > Chordata > Actinopteri > Siluriformes > Claroteidae > Chrysichthys > Chrysichthys cranchii. The sequence goes on from JAQMCW010000019.1 coordinate 12,336,353, forward strand.
GCTTGATTCATTTACTAATGACACATTGCACTTTTATAAATTCAGAGTTACACTGAATGTCTTAGGGAATGTTTGCAGAACATTAGTTCACCTTTAAGCAACTATAAATAGTCGTTCCTTCTTTTTTCTCTCTTTTGACGTTAATAGGACAAAAAAAACCCATGCAGCTTGTCATGTTATTAAGAAACCACAAAGTGTAAACTCCTGTGATGGAGATTTTCTTGTAGCAAAGCACTGACGCTGGAGACTCCTTCCATAAACATTTAAATGTCTCCTTATGGAAAGTTTCACCCCATGAATGATTATGCATGTGTTTAAATTATTATTATTATTATTATTATTATTATTATTATTATTATTATTATTATTGCCATTATAAGGCATAAATGATAATGCATTAGAATGTGTGCATGGATATAAATCTGTGATTTGCAGCTACACTGTTATTAGAGTTGCTGTTATGGATAATTATGCAACACCTTTGACTGACCAATCAGAGTCCAGAATTTAATAGAATTTCAAAGAACAGAATTTAATCTTGCATAATGACAGTGTCGTCCTTTAATTAATTTCATTCTAACTGATTTGGATCACTTTCAGTATTACTCTATGTAATCTGACACGTTAATCAATCAATAAAGTGTTTTACTGCCCCCCCATGGTGAACTGCCCCATGCAACCAAAATGTCCCTGTACTGTACTTAAAACGCAGTATATGGCTACGGCTGATATGCGTAGATGGAAAGTGACTCATGAAATTATCTCCAGAGGCAGAGTAGTACATTAAGTGTTACAGTAATGTTTTGCCCGTGATGCAGTCTCGCATGCTCATGTGGAACAGTCAATAAACAGCGACTGCTCCACCGTTTCCCGACTTCACAGACACTGCAGCTGGCTTCCTAAACGTGTCCATCATTCATCTCCCCGTTCAGAATGTCCACCCATTCGTTGTTCTCACCTTATTCTTCCCCTGCAACACTTCCTGTGTGTGTGTGACGCTCAGGACAGGATTGTGAGTGGACGTGACTGCTGTCCTCTCTCTCACTGGAGTCCAGGAGGAGGAAGCCAGCTCCTCGCATCTTAGAGCCAAAAGACAGAAAAGAGACAAGAGGAAGAGAGAGAGGGACAGGACTTAGTTTAGCTGGGGAGTGATGTCACACCACACAGGTGTGAGACACAGCTGCAGCAGCGGGAAGAGGGAACTCCGGAAATATCTTATCATTATCATCATCACCATCATCATCATCTGTCCCCTGGGAATTGCAATTCTTCATTAACAAAGTTATTCTTGGTTTTCAGAGGAAATGGAACGGGGTTTTTTAAACCTATTGGAAAGCATATCGGGATTGGAGGGTGGTGGTGATTGTGCTTGTGTATTTTACAGTCAGGACATGGTGTTCTCTTGCTCACAAGTGTCCTTGTTCTGTAATTAGCAGTGTCCAGTGCTTGGACATCTCCGGTGTGTAAACTTCCTCTAACTAAATCATCCCCATTCCATAGCTTGACATTCCCAAAACTCGGCTGTTCTCCAGTGCCAGGCCTATTATATGTGCGGGAACTGTGTGTTGTGAGGTGCCGTGTGATGTGCTGGGTATACGTGTGTGTAACTGTAACACCCCTCCACTTTGCTCTGTCCTGCCCTGGCTCAGACGCCTCTTTCCCTGATTGCTCTTCCTCTTGGCAGAGATAGTGAGTGCCCATCTCCTGTACTCCCATGTCCCACCCTGATTGTGACACCAGCATTCCTTACATGTCCACCCAATCACCCCCCACCACACACACACACACACACACACAGTTCTCTCCCACGCCTCCCAGGAAACACACGCACTCTTCCACTGAAACCATATGGACTAGCACACATTTTCCCCTTTAATCATTCATTTAAAGATAGACTCATCCACAGTTCAGACACACACACACACACACACACACACACACGCACACGCACACGCATTCTCAGTGTGCCTGTGTACAGTATTAAGAGCAGGCTGATTTTAGCTACCCTGCGTGTCTAATCTCATTAAAAGCTTTAAAAACAATATAAATCCAAATAAAATCTTAATGTTTTTTTTTTTTATTATTTTAAATGAACACTTTATTTGCAAGAAGGTCAGTAAGCAGGTTAAACCTTCTATCAATGAGAATTTGCCAAACTAAAAAAAAAAAAAGACCATATTGTACACATAAAATTAATTTTTAATATAAAACCACATACATTTGATAATAACAAGGAATTTAGACAATACTTGAATGCTTTCTCAGCCGTCTTACACACCAGGCAATTAATGACGTTAGTGGTGTAAAATTATTAAATATTAGGTTTATATATTACTCATAGAAAAATCTGTATAAAAAAAGGATAAATCACATTGGGGTAGACCCGTAAAGTGAGAAACCTTAGTCTTGCACATAAACACTCAAACACATGTTCACCTTGCCCGCACACACACATACACACAAATATATATA
>JAQMCW010000019.1:12351036-12362190 GCA_030068335.1 Chrysichthys cranchii
ACTCCCTCCCCCCACCTCACTCACTCACGCCCTCACTCACTCACTCACTCACTCACTCACTCACTCCCTTCCCCTCTCACTCACTCACTCACTCACTCACTCACTCACTCACTCACTCACTCACTCACAGTCCTTTGTCCAGATCCTATATTCTGGGAACACTGGCAGGAATACCCCCTGGGTTGGAAACCAGTCCCTCACAGGGCACCCTGCACGCACTCCTCTTTTTTCAGGATAAGTCTTAGTTTCCGAACAGTAAGAGGGCCGCACATGCCCTATTTTAGGATATGTATCAACAGAACTGCATGATTCAGTAAATAATTTTGATTTTTTCCCCCTGTTATTTCACTAATGCTGAACATTTTACTAAATCTGTGTCATAATATTAGACTCATATTATTAGTTATGCTTTCCTCTTATCTTCACTCCTTTTTAACCTCCTGTATACACCAGAAAAAGTCAAAAGGTCTGGACAAACCTGCTCAAAGAATTGCTTTCTCAATAATACATAGTACTAATAATTTTTTTAAAAAACTTTTTTAATTTTAAAATTCTTAACAGTAGTCCTGAAGCTTTGCACACACTAACCAGCTTCAACCAAGGGGGCTTTACATTCGTCTTCGTCTTCTGTCACTTAATCCTGGTCAGGGTTGCGGGGGGAAGCTGGCGCCAATCCCAGCTGACATCGGGCGAGAGGCGGGACACACCCTGGGCGGGTCGCCAATCCAGCGCAGGGCGACACACAGAGAAAGACAACCATCCACACTCACATTCACACCTACAGCCAATTTAGAGTCGCCGATTAGCCTAATCCCCACTGTGCATGTGTTTGTACTGTGGGAGGAAACCGGAGTACCCAGAGGAAACCCACGCAAACACGGGGAGAACACGCAAACTCCGCACAGAGAGGGGGGCTTTACATAAACTTCACAAATAGGCCAAGCTCCGGTTGGCTTCCTTCAAGTTCTGAAAAACCCTACTTGTCAGGAAAAACTATTTAATTTTAAGTAAAAGCTACTTGTTAAATATGCATCTTGATTCAGAAATAAGTGTATCATGTTACTTTGTCTTGAAAACAATTTTCAACCACAAGCCATTATCAAAAAGAATATAAAGCAATGAAAAATATTTTTGCAGTCTAATGTGTATAAATGTACAGCTAGTCGACTCTATAATTTTGGCACCCTTCAGGAGAACGGGCAAAATGGCTGTTTAAAAAACCCCACTACAATCTGTGATTCAGCAAATTAAATATATTGTGAAAAAATGTAAACAAACTCAGTTTTCGTACAAAGAAACTTACAGCAGTGGTAAAAAAAAAACCCTATGTAGTTAATGAAATCAAAACTGTGAACCTATCTCATGGCTTCAGGGTCCCAATATTGATCCTGAGCTTGGGTTAGTCTCGTGTTCTGTGTTCTGACAGTGTGTCCACATCAGGTTTCACTTTCCTCCCTCCAGTAGATGAACGGGTTATGCTACATTATCCTGCAGTGTACTGCCATCTTATCCAGGTTGTATTCCTGCCTCATACTCAGCATTCCTGGAATAGTTTCTGGATCCACCAGCACCCTGATTAGGATAAAGCATATACTGAAAATAAATGAATTTGAAGGTAAAGAAACAGCCAATGGACAGCAACCAGTATTTCAGTTAAGAGTCAACCAACTTAGAGCATCTTTCTTTGACAATTTTATTCCACTGTTCCTTGCAAAAATGCTCCAGACTTGTGAAATTGTGAGGCGATCTCCTGTACACAGCACACTTCAAGTCATTCCACAGGTTTTTTGATAGGATTTCAATCTGTGCTCTGAATCAGCCAAACCTCAATGATGATCATCTTCTGAAGCCATTCTTTTGTTGATTTCCATTTTTGCTTTGGGTCGTTATTGTGCTGGAAGGTGAAACCAACAGAGCCCTGCAGGTTTCTAGAATGCATTGAAATTTGGGCTGATGAAGATACAGCTGCATAGCATGAGGCTACCACCACCATGCTTCACCATGGATATAGTGGGTTTTTTTTGTTTTTTTTGTTAAGATGTTAATAATCCTTCTACCTTTATCTAATCAGACCATAACGCATCTAGCCACATAGTTTTAGGGTGATTTAGCCAGGCTTGGATGTTTTTTCCCCTTCCATCTAGCCATCTTGCATGGAATTACCAGAACTTGACAAAATTATTGCAGCTCCTTTAATGTTGCTGTAGACCTCTTGGCAGCCTGCCTGATAAGTTTTCTTCCTGTCATTTTGTCAATTTTGGTGGGATGTCCTCTTCTTGGTAATGTCACTGTGGTGTACCAGTTTTCTCCAGTTCTTGATGATGTCTTTCACATTGTTCCCTGGTTCCTGTGCATGCTTTTTAAGGAGCATGGCCTTCCGCAGTCAGATGAAAGCAACAAGATATCAAGAAAATTCTTCACAAATGTCTGATCTTTCTAGTTCTAGTTGTTGGTTCTAGTTGTTTTTCACCTGAAATTTTTTTTATTGCAATTTTACATTGACTTACACAGGTGTGTAGACTTTTAATATCGATTATTATCATAGTGATTGTATGAGGGAGCCAAAATCCAATCCAACCCCCCGGTTAAAGGCTGATGTTAAATGATCCAACAGAGGCTTTCTGATAGATGTAGCATTTAAACACACAACCTTCTGATAACTTGAACAGATATCTAAATATGAACTACAACTCTGGCAGCATCCCAGTAAATGTTCCTCTTTACTGCTGTGCTTTATGAGCAGCGTGGCATGCTATTTAAAACGATCAAGGCTGTTTGTTGGACACGCTCAGTTTACCATTATTTTGGCTTGAGTGACTTTAATAGCCATCTGGTTGTAACCACTGTTGTTAGCAAAGCAGTTCCTTACCAAAGTATGCAATAATCTTACTTTAAAGGTCCACTATGTAGGATTCCACCACTTGAATTCCCCTCCCTTATCCCTTCAAGAGTGTATTAGAAGGTACAGTGGCTGTCATGTGCCTGTATTGTACTTCCAAGTACTTACATTCACTCTCCCTTGCTTTTTCTGTGCTAAATAAAAAGTATGATCCACGATTCTTCAAAGTTTGTGTTCTCAAACTTGTTAGACAGCTAATAAACACTGATTTCTTTTCTTCCTTCTTCCTCGTCTTCCTCGTATTCTTCTTTGTATTCCCTATGTAGATATAAAGGGCTCATTCTGAGCTTACGAAAACACAAGGATTCATTGTTATAGGTAATTACGTGCTAATGAAAATATACTTATGAATATTGTATTCCCTTTCTGCTAATAGATCTCCAGAAATCCTACATAGTGCACCTTTATGTTTTGAAAGTAAATAATAACATAGTATTCTATACTGTGTTAGTAGGTGAGGGATCTATTAATGGACACTGTAGTCAGAAACATGTGATTGAAAATATAAGACGGGGCCATGTGGGGTAATTTTAATATGTTATAAACAATACAATGTGGTTTGGTGTATTGATAGATAATTAAATGATAGATAGACGGATGGATGGATGGATGTATAGATAGATAGATAGATAGATAGATAGATAGATAGATAGATAGATAGATAGATGGATGGATGTATAGATAGATAGATAGATAGATAGATAGATAGATAGATAGATAGATAGATGGATGGATAGATAGATCGAGTGTTGAGTGACTACAATTTTAATTGAACTCTTTGCAGTTATGAGTCCACTTGGACTTTTTATATAAATGTCATGAGTGTTTATTCAGGGCTCAATACAAAATTCAGTGCTTTAACAACACATAGTTTGGGAAATATTTTATTTCCCCTTTCGCTTTTAACAATTAAGTGTACATGCAGAATCACATGACCACAAAGTCAAACTGGCATAGCACCTCTGTTTAATATAGGTCTAAAATTTCAAATGTAACATAAGGTGTGATCATTTGACATCAATATTAGGTTGGTCAACATATATGAAAAGAAAAATAGGGACCCGCAAATAGCTGTAGTCTTTCCTCTCACCAACAGGGGGCGAAGTGGGACTGAGTTCAAGCTCAGATTCATAAACCTTCTCTTTCACTTGAATCATCTGTACACTCAGTTTAGCAATTAACTCCCTAAATTGATCAGATTTCAATGACATTTGAGCTGTGTGTGTGTGTGTGTGTGTGTGTGTGTGTGTGTGTGTGTGTAAAAACAAATTGCGTAAAATGAATTTCAAAAAATGAACACGTGTATAGAATAAAATAGCATTAATTGGGTGGCTACATACTGCTATTTAAACAAAAGAGCAAAACATACCTTATTTCATGTTCATATAATCTCTATACCCGCATGAGTCAGGGTGAAGACAATTCAAACCAAATATTGCTCGAAAGCAATAGATTATGAATATGAGAGTAACGTTACTAAACTGAGGTAAAAACTTCTATACTGAATAAGGAAATCGGCAGGTTGTGTTTTTTTTTTCCCTTCACCTTGATGCCTTGGGAGGTATGCTCCTTATGATTCCTTTACATGCAAACATTTTCACAGTAACTTAATTATATGGCCTTTGCAATTTGAACAAGATACGGTGGTGTATCAATAAGGGCTGAGTATTCGTCAGACTATAAATATCATTTAAGCTGTTAATAAGATTAAATGTACGTTACTAGTGATGCAGCATATGCAATACTCTTCACATATCTCGACACTTATATTATAACCTTTTTAAACTGAGCATTAATGTACTAAACTAATGGCCTGTCGTTCAAGGCTTTGAATATGTGCGTGTGTTTTGCTCAGTATAATGAAAGGAGCATTATTAAACAGGAAAGTTTGAGGTGGTTAAAGATGAGGCCTGGAGGACTGGACTGAGAGGGGTCCTTCATAGAAAGCTGATGAAGTTCACTGTGTCACTACACACCGTGGCGTCTGGGTTGATGTCCGTGAAGAACGACGTGAGCGAGCGTGTGCAAATCATGATGAAATCCAAGCTGTTTTCTGTCACAGGTCACACCTGGCCTTTAGTCTGCTGGTGGATCCAGTCTGTGAACTTGATGACCTGCGTGTAAACCCCAGGCCGGTTTTGCCGTGCGCATCCCTCGCCCCAGCTCACGATACCAGCCAGAAACCACCTCCGGCCCCTCTCCAGACACACCAGAGGTCCTCCGGAGTCTCCCTGCACGCAGACGCGCGTTAACACAAACACAGAGCAGATAAATATGTAGAATTTACATACACAGGAACTCACTTGACATGCGTCGACTCCTCCCTGTACACTTCCCGCACATATCATTCTGGGAGTGACGGCATCGTCGTACATCTTGTTGCACGTTTTGTGGTTGATGATGCTTACCGTGGCCTCCTGCAGCAGGGTGGCCAGCTCACCTAAAACGATAAATCATTACTCCATCCTAGAAAGATGACTTGCACTTAGTGAATACTAGAGAACAGGGCTGAAATCCATGAAGCGGTGAATCCCTGAAAGCTTTACCTTCCTCAGTGAGGACTCCCCAGCCAGTGACGAAGCAGGTGGTGCCGGAGGTGAAGGCATGTGATGGGGCTGGCACACACACAGGCTGTACCAAATCATTAAAGAAGACAGGGGCACTAAGCTCCAAGAGAGCAATGTCGTAGTCAGAAGTGAACTGATCATACTGGGCATGCTGGACTATCCTGCGAATCTGACGTGTGGCGGCGGCGTTACTGGCTGAGTTCATGACCCGCATGCCCATATAGGCTCTCCAGGCACGAGCATCTGAGTACCTGCATGATTCCACCAATTGTTCAGCATGTGCATATCACTTATGTTTGCTTACTTAGCCAGCAGAGTTTAAAGGAATCATTTGTTAAAAAAACAAACAAATAAACAAACCCAAAACAAAACATATATACATCGTCAGCCATAACATGTGGAAAGGAATCATTTAAAAACACCAACATTTTTACATTTAATTTCAAAGTGGAACTATATGATCATCTGCACACGTTGCGGCTATCCACTGCAATAACGCAGGCCTACAAACTTTGGAAGTGTAAAGGAAAACATGGCTTCTCAGATGATGTTCCAGTGTTCAGCTATAGTAAAGTGCTCACGTTTATAGATACAGATGTTTAAGTGTGTCCAAAATCACATCAGGAAGTGTGTGACATCACTGAAGAACACTTATTGGTTGACTGAGTGCATTTGAGGTAAAGGAAAATTGTGTCAATTTTACAATAGTCTATTCCTGTACTGGTCTACTCTGAGATGTAAGTGCAAAGTGTTTCTCACTTGATGGCATCCGAGTCCTGGAAGCAGTGAGCTGCGGAGAGGAGCCAGCGGCTGCCAACCAGGGACGCTCCACACACATGGCCATAGCGCTCTATCTGCAGGCTCACCTGCCAGGGCCATGAACCCGCCTGGGCGTCCATCCCGCCCACGATCTTGGTCCGTTTCCTGGGTCGAGTGCCACACCCTGCTCCAGTGAGATCAGTACACAGCCTGGGTTCACCATAGGTTTGACCGAGTTTATTTATCTAGCTACATATGAGACAAAAGTTCTGTTTTCTTTGGGTATACCAGGGTAGTTATTGTTAACAAAAAGAAAGGTATTATATAAAGGCCAGTTAATTTACCCTGCAGGATTGTACATGCTATCATATCAAACCATAGTTAAGCATAATAACAAAATCTGAATAGACTTCTAAGCATCCACCGTTCCACACTTCCCTTAAAAGATGGTGTTGATTTAAATGTATCTTTAGATACTTACACTCTGAGGGAATGAAATGGGTCAAGGCGGATTAGCAAAGAAAAGTGTTGCAGAATCTCCACATTTTCTTCTAAAAATGTAATTATTTGTAAAAATCTAAAGGAAAAAACTTTAGTTTCCGAACTTTATTTATTGTAAAATTAAAAAATAAACAACAACAAAACGTCATGCATTTTTGTCCGACACCCAGACAGGACAATAATTATAATAATAGCCTAATATGATATTATAAGGCTGAGGAGTGGACATGTGGAGCCATTCAGCATTTTGAAGATTATTAGATTAAAGGTCCAGTATGTAGGATTCAGTTGACTGCAATCCACCTGAATGCCCCTCCCTTACCCCTCCCATACCCCTCCCTTTTCAAGCATGTATTGGAACATACGATGGTCGTCGGGTGCCCATAGTATACGTCTAAGTACTTATATTCTTGCTTTTTTCATGCTAAATAATAAGTATGATCCTCCATTTTTCAAAATTTGGGTTCTCAGATTTGTTATCCAGCACCAGCAAACACTGATTCCTCTTCTTTCTTCTTCCTTGTCTTCCATTCTTCTTTTTTGTCTTCCTTTTGATTCTTCATTCCTGATTCATGCTGACGCTTGTAAAAATGTAAAACATGCAAGGCGCTCTCTAGAGGTTTATCCAGTGTGGGCTGCTGTAGCGGCGCAACATGGTGGCTCTGGTCTGTGGAGGTGGACCTGCTCACTATTTAGATATAAAGGGCTCATGCTAAGCTTACAAAAACACAATGATTCATAGTTAAAGGTAATTATGCACTAATCAAAACATAATTATAAATTCCATATGTGTATTATGGAAGATATATACTAGACATTTCTGCTAATAGTTACCCACAAAATCCTACACATTGGATATTTAAGCTCACAGAATCCTCCTAATAGATTTTTAAACTCTCCGAGGGGATAAAACCCACAGCACTCCGTGAGTGCGGATGCTAACAGCTAGTCGCTTACCACAGCGTAACTCGTCAGATCCATCCTTGCAGTCTTTGATGCCGTCACACTCTGGGTTCATCTTCGCAATACACTTGCCATTCGCACATTTATAGGATGTCGGCGAGCAACCTTTATCTACATGCACAAAACAAATGCAAGGTTTGGATCAATTCAGTATGTGTAAGAGATGCATACCTGTACACTTAAAACATTGAAGTGAATAATAATAATAATAATAATAATAATAATAATAATAATAATAATACATTATGTGTTTAGGAGAGGTTGAGTGAAACTGAAATCAAATATCATATATAATTTTCCTCCTTATCACAAACATGGGAAAATCAGCCTATTTACGGCCACTATTTCTTTATTATCACTAAGTGGCTAAAATATCATGGAAGTCTGTTTAGCTTACAATCTAAATATCTTGGTCAAACTACAACCAGTTATTCACGGACATTGGCTGATTTTTGGATTTATATACCATAATCTATAAACATGAACAAAACCAGACATTTCCAAAAATTTGCAGACATGATTACAGCAGGAAAATGGGATCAATGCTGAAAAATCATATAGTCCAAATTTCAATTTCTTTCCTATTACTAGATTTTTTTTCGGTTTAATCATTTACAAAATTGTATAACTTCACTATGGTCTCTGACATTTTAGAGTGATTCAGCCAGGTGGTAATCCTCAGAGCAAACGTGTCATGGCTGATTGACTACAAGAGGAACCCTTTGTACATTATCCTTTAACCAGCTCTTTATTATGCTGTGTAAACAGATACAGAGCAGAACTCACATGCTCTGGTGCAGTTGAGCTCATCACTGCGGTCTTTACAGTCTATGATTCCGTCACACACAGAAGACTTGGGCAGACATATTTTGTTCGAGCACATGTGGTAACATTTACCTGCTGAGAAGGGAAGAGACTCTGAGCAGACACTTGAATGCATGCATACAGGAAAATCAGGTATTACACAATCATTAATACTCTGCAAGCTGTTTATATGAGAAGAACGTGAATAAAGACAGGCGAAATAGCTAACAGTGATAAAGAGCCGACAGGTTTGAGACTGGGCAAGGCCCCCAGATGGAAAAGGGCTATATTACCACAGTTTGTTTCCTCGCTGCTGTCTCCACAAGCCTGCAGGTTACACTGGCTCCCATGCGGTCTGCACTGCCCACTCCCACAGTACACTTCTCCCGGTTTGCACATCGCTGCCGAGGGACCGAGGTGTGAGTGGGGGAATGTACAAGGCCATAAAAATCACACAAGACACATGTACAAGTAGGTTTTTTTTTAATGTAATTATTTTTTCTCTGAACGCAATTTTCCATAAAAAAAAGAAGATAAATGGTTGAACCGTCCAGGCCTTTTAGCCTAAAAAAACACAGAAAAATGAAGATTTCCACCATTAAAGGTTTGAGCAGAATAAGTCAGGGTGTAATAATATTATCAGCTGTCAGTCAGGATCGTGAAAACTCAACTGGATGGTGGATTTTTAGACGTTTCTGTCGTAATGTGCAGTAAACAGTTAAAAGAAAATCACATTTCCATATGATCCTCTTTATTGTTATTTAATGCTCACAAGGCTGACATTTTCTCAAAGCTCTGTACATTAATTATGAACTTGATATTCTGAATTTACCTTACACAAAGGTGAGAGAATGTTGAAATTAAGGGAAGTGGGTGGTGCTTCCATGGGGTGTCAGTTAATACTTTAAACAACTACGCAAATCGTTTCAGATTTACATGGTGGTGGGTTCATCTCTTGTTATATTGGCATATTCTTGAGTAAGTAAACTGTTTTGCAGTGTTTATACAGAATATAAGCGTTGACAAACACCACTTGCTCTTGATGCAGCCTAATATTGTGTAGAGACGATAATAGCGTTATGCTGCACAAGCCTACTTACAGCACTTGGCCTCGTCCCGACCGTCCACACAGTCCCTCTCTCCATCACACACTTTCCTCAGAGGAATACAGCGTCCGTCTCCGCAGCGGAACTGCCTTGGACACGCTGGAGTGAAACACGCATGGTGTAAATACTGACAGTAAATTACATGCTCTGGTAGTCTACAAAAAAAGAAAAGATCGTAACTGTACGCTTGACCTTTAGTGGCCCAGAAACATTACAAAGCATCCAGCACAAGACAAACAACAGCCTCCAAGACGGCCACAGCACAAAGACACTTCACAGAACCAACCGCGGCCAAGTCGCTTTGCAAAATAAAGCCCAAACATTGTCATACATTCAGCAGACGCTGGGAGAACACAAAAGCATAGTGTGCTCACTGCTCTCTGGGGAGAAGGCTCTGTACACCAGGTAAAAGCCCTTGTGAGTCAGAGACTCGTCGGAGTGAAAGTGCAGTAACACAGGAGAGGAGTAGATTCTCTTCCTGCTGCTGTCTCCAATTGGATTGCACAGCCTGAGCGTGGGGTAAAACACACAGGGTAAAACACACAGGTACACATGCACCAGTATGACCAATCACACACAAGTGCAAAAACATGCATCAACACAATAACTAGCAACACTACAAGCAGGATCAGAAAGCCTTCTGATTTAATGGCATAAACTTTCCCGTCCTTTGAAAGAATTGACACTCACTTGACGCCACCGATTTCCAGCCAGTCTTTCTCGCAGCTGCTCGATGAAGGCGAGTCCTGAATATCCAGCATCACAATGGTTATGGAGAGCAGGTAGCCAGGCAGCGGAGCCTGAAAGAGAAACCACAGTCAGCCGCCTTCAAAGGATGCACTCTAGCACAAAAGAGCGGCCAAAGAAGGAGCATCCCCCCCTTCTGGCTGTGAATACAGATCACAAGCCATGCGCTCTGACACTGAGACACAGAGTCAGGACATGGGAACCATCTCTGGCCTCAACTCACCCTGATCTTCCAGTTACAGTCCACGTTTGGAGGGTAGTAGGCAGGATAGTAAGGGGATACCACGGTGCCATTCCAAGCTGACAGAAAGCCCCCGCATTCTGGTGAAGAAGAAGAACGACAGAGTTTTATATTTACAGTGCATTCAGAAAGTATTCAGATCCCTTTCAAATTTTCACCATTTGTAATGTTGCAGCCTTATGCTAAAATCAATCAAATTCATTTTTTCCCTCACGAATCTACACTCAGTATCCCATAATGACAGCACAAACACGGGATTATAGAATTCTTTGCAGATTTATTACAAAAGAAAAACTGAAATATCATGTGGACGTAAGTATTCAGACCCTTTGCCGTAACACTGACATATTTAACTCAGGCGCTGTCCATTTCTCTTGATCATCTTTGAGGTTTTACACCATGATTGAAGTTCAGCTGTGTTCAATGAAATTGACTGAACATTATTTGGAAAGGCACACACCTATTTACAAAAAGCTTCACAGCTCACAGCGCATATCAGAGCACAAACTAAGCCATGAGGTCGAAGGAACTGCCCGAAGAGCTCAGAGACAGGATTGTGGCAAGGCA
>JAQMCW010000019.1:12423497-12435273 GCA_030068335.1 Chrysichthys cranchii
GATTTTTACAACATTATTGTTGAAATACACAGTCCTGAAAAAGGGACGTTTCTTTTTTTGCTGAGTATATAATATAAAACAAAGATAATTCCCTGAGGGATACTCTGGTTTTTTTAAACCCATGTCTTTGGAAAATTACTCAATAAGGCAGTGTTGACAGATCGGACAATTTCCCTGCTAATGTGTCTCATTTATTAAGGTCATTTTTAATCCCACTGGCCTGGAGCGGGGAGAAGAAATAGCCTACTAATAGTTATTTGATCATGCTATTTAATGTCCTTGTGTGAAAAATGTTATAAGCTGCAAGTCCACTTATGGCTTTATTGTTCGTGTTATTTCTATGCAATGAATTTTGCTATTTTTTTCTTAGCCCTTGCAATGTATGATTTTAGGTCGAATTTATGGCAGACAGGATTTGCCCTAGACAAGCTGGTTTATGGTGAGCTATGAAAGGGATTTAACCATCCTGCAGGAGCAGATTTACAATATAATATAATGTATAAAGCAATATTACAATATAATATATAAATATTACATAGAAAGCAGAATTACAATATAATACAAAATAATATTATTGCGTTCGTTTTTTTGTTACTCTATACAAGCAATCCAGCAAAACAAAGCTCACTGCTCATGGTTATGAAACTGTCACTAATAAGCAAACTCCAGACTTCTGAAAATTTGGCAATGCTGCCAAGAATCCATCTGATTAAAAAAAGATTTCCAGGAAAAGATTATTAAAATTTCACCTGAGGCCCTTCGGCAACTTCATCCAACATGAAGAGGACGTCCTTCTTCCAGCTTCCAATCGTTCCCTCTGAGAAAACACCTTCGGAAGCTCCATGACCGGAATAATCAAACCTACACAAGCACACAAACAGATTAACGTCCTGCACCGACATTCATTTATGGACATGCACAATAATTATGTAAGTCATATGACATTGGGAGTGTGCTGTTATAGAGCAATAATCAATGACATGATGGTGTGATGAAATGAAGTCACTGTTACCAGCTTGAAGTTGATTGCTTTCTTACAGCAGCACATCCGGAAATGTTTCGTTCCTCTTATGTGACAGCAAGTTGCCAACGATTACAATTTTTATTCATAGATAATGACACGGTGTACTTTACTATTGGTTTATAGATACAATTAAGGTCACAGAACATCTCATTTACATTATAGCTGCTGTAAACAGTCATTCACTCACCAACCTCTTTTCTCTCTAATGATGTTAGACAAAACAAAACAAAAAAAATCCCAGCATGTCAATTTACAAAGAATCCTCAATGTGTAAACTCCTCTGTCCTGAAGGTACAGCTTTACCTCTGATTGTTAGAAAGCTCTGACCCTGGAGACTCCTTCCATAAATATGAAATAAGCATCTCACCACACAAACCTTCCCCATATCTACTATTACACACATTTTTTTTTAGTCTGTTATTAGTGATCAGAATTTTGTCCCTGGGAATGAGCTGACAGTATAGAAACAACAATATATTAGAACGACCACATGAATATAAACCTGTGATTTGCAGCTGTGCTACTATTAAAAATTCTGACCAATCCGAATCCAAAATCCTAAATAGTGTTGTGCCATGATTTGGCCTAATAATCGACAATTCCAATACTCAGGAGCTACATATTGTTTAGTCGAATTTAAATTAAACGTCTAAGTATAAGTAAGTCGGAGTAATGAGATTGTTGTTATGGTTGTGAACAGGAGTTTACCTCAGATACGAATGACCTAAAGACCTGCAGAATTCCTCAAGAGCTTCCGCCTTTGGTCCATTCATGTTCGAGCCAAAGCCGGGCAGGAACATCACGCCGGGGCTCTTCCCTTTCACTTTGCGATAGGCCAGCTTCGGGAGGTCCGGCCGGGAAGCGTACTGTACTGCACTGGACTTCTGCCTCCCTGGGTTTATACAAAAGACACACATTTAAACAACGCTCGTCGTTACTCGCTCATCTTCTGTTCAGGTTTGCGGGTGGGTGGAACTGCAGCCAATCACAGCTGACTTCGGGTGAGATATGGGGCACAACCTGGCAGGGCCAACACACAGACACAGACAACCATTCACACTCACATTCACACCTACAGCCTGATCCCCTCTGTGCATGTCTTTGGACTGTGGGAGGAAACCGGAGTACCCAGAGGAAACTTACGAGGATACGGGGAGAACAAGCAAACCCCCCCTACAGAAAGGCACCCAGGCCGGGTCGGGAACCCAGGACCTTCTCGCTGTGAGGTGACAGTGCTACTCAACAATGCTACAATACACAATACAACATTACTCTACAACAAAACACCACCATCTTACCCCAAGCAGGTCAAGTGTACACACTGGAAGCGTCTTGGGAGGATCATTTTATCCAGAATCCTCTTTAACTCTTTAATGAACTGTATAACAATTAGCTGATTGGTACATTTAGGTGGACAAATACTAAACTTAGAGTAGGAGTTCAACCCTGACCAGTAGGTGTGCCTTAGTCAGATTCCTGTGACTCATGGACAGTGTGTGAGAGAGGACTGACTGACTGACTGACTGACTGACAAACAGACAAACAAACAAACAAACAAACAAACAAACATCCGGCCGGAAGTCAAGTTTCCAAACGCGTTTTCTCTCCACCTTAATCATTAAGTTAATGCACGTTTGCTGATCCAGGACCTCATGCCTTGTTTTGATCATGTCCTACTATTACAAAGCAACAAACTGACACATGAGTGTTACATAAGTTTCATAAATACCTGACCACAATTTCTACATTCATAACAAATCTATAAAATAAAAAATAGGACACATTTGGCAGTTAAACCAGGTGCAGCAACACCACCCGCCCGACGGCCCGCAGGTTTCCTCCAGGACTGAAACGTCTGAGGGTTTTTCCACAGCCACACCCCCTCCATTCCCCGCTCTGCCAGCACTTAGAACTCATTTCACATCATTTCTGTTAAACCAGCCGACAGTGAACTCGTTTCTTACTGACCCTGGACACATCTGGGTGAAAGAAGGCGGACTGCTCCACTTCCCACAGCCTGAAAAGCCCGTCTTCGGCAGTGGGTAAACGCTACAGCTGCCATACTGCGCCGCGCGACTCTCCCGCGGAAATATCGCGAGATTTCACTGGGTTGCCATGTAAAGGCAAATCTCGATCTGTTAGGTTGCCTGTCAAGTAGATTTAGCTCAAGAAAACTTTCCTTTGTTATTTAGGGGATTTCTCCCTCGTAACATTTATAATACTATACTTATTAATAGTATATCTTTTGGTGATCTTGTAATTCATATTACTTATGTGCTTTGTATTGATTTTTACTCAGCCAAAATCCCAGGGTGGCACAGTGATGTGGTGGTTAGCACTGTCACCTCACAGCAAGAAGGTCCTGGGTTTGATCCCCAGGGTCGACCTCGGTGCCTTTCTGTGTGGAGTTTGCATGGTCTCCCCGTGTCCGCCTGCCATCGCGAACCATCGGACCTGAGAAGATCAAGTGGTGGAAATTGGCTGACCACAGCCGCAATATGATGGCAACAATCGCCAGCATCCATGTGAACACAGTCAGCCACAGCGCTCTGGCATGAAGTGTCAGACCAGATCCATAGAGTGGACGCAGAGACCCTGGGAGAAACCAAACCCAGGCACTGATTCATCGACAAGGACATCTGGTGGTGATCCGACAACGTCCAAGCCGATGTCAAACGCTGACCTACAAGGATTGGATGCGCAGCCGTCAAGATGCCAACCGCCAACGCTACCGAACAATGAAATCGGAGGCGAAGAGGGAAGTTGCTGCCGCAAAGACAAAACACTACGCTGAGCTGTACCAGAAGCTGTGCACCCCTGCTGGAGTGAACCTGGTCTACCGGCTCGCCAAGACCCGCCACCAGGCCACACAAGATACCAGCCAAGTCAGCAACATCCAAGATGCCAACAACCAGCTCCTACAGAACCCAATGGCCATCCTTGAACACTGGAGCGACTACTTCCGAACGATCTCCAACGAGGAGTACCCGCATCCTCCGATACCTACTGCTGAGCCTGTGCTTGGGGCCGTCCCACCGATCATGATTGCTGAGGTTGAGTGAGCTGTGCGACAATGAAGAATGGAAAAGCCCCGACATCCCTTCCGAAGTGTGGAAAATGATGGGGTGACGCGGCACCGAGCTCCCCACAGCCCTGCTTAATAAAATCATCGAAGAACATGTGGACGAAGAGTGTGCACCATGCCGATTTGGAAAGGGAAAGGCGACATCACAGAATGGAGCACGTACTGGCCAATCCGCCTGCTCTGCTACTCTATGAAGATCTTCAAGAGAATCCTCAATTCCCGCATCTGCACCATAGTGACCCTCATGCCGAACCAGTGCAGCTTTGTCCAGGGGAAAGGAACCACTGATGCCATCCATGCCACCCACCTACTTATCAAAAAGCACAGAGAGAAGAACAAGCCAGTCCACTTCGCACTCCTCAACCTCGAGAAGGCCTTCGACCGAGTACCCCACGACCTGATCTGGTACTCCCTACGATGCCACAACGTCCCCGAAGCCTACGTCCAGTGGGTTCAGCTCCTTTACACCACCACCAGCAGTGTGGTCCGTTGCCCAACTGGCATCTCCCCACCATTCGAGATACCAGTTGGTGTGCACCAAGGCTCTGCTCTGTCACCTTTGCTGTTCAACTTATGCATGGACCCTGCTCTACGTGGACAACATCTCCCTCACAGATGAAGACCGCCCTGAACTCCAACAAGTGCACCAATGGAAAATGCAACTCAACATCAACGTGCTTTGTCTCAGCATCAAGAAGACCAAGTATCTCCAAAGTGGCCAGCAAACCGATGGCACCATCACCATTGAAAGCCAACAACTGAACAAGGTTACCCAGTTCAAGTACCTTGGGTTAATTCTCTCTGCTGACGGAGATATAATGCCCGAAATTCGTGCTCAAGTCAAAGCCGCCTGGCTAAAGTGGTGCCAAGTGACCAGCATGCTAAGCGACAAGAAGATGCCCCGACGCCTCAAGACGCAAATCTACAAGTCCATCATCAGGCCAGTTGCTCTCTATAGAGCAGAGTGCTGGCCAGCTTCCACCCGACACGAACAAATGCTGTGCACAATGGAAATGCACATGCTGAGATGGTCACTCAGATTGACACTTTGGGATCGAGTAGCAAATGAAGATGTACTCAAGATTATGGGCATCGCACCAATTGAGAAGATGCGAGAAGCACACTTGCTCTGGTACGGACATGTCGCGTGTAGTGACACCAACTCAGTTGCCCGCACGCCATGTGTCTTGACCTGATCCGTCAGCGACCCAGAGGCTGGCCGAAAAAGCATTGGATGGACTCAAAGACAACATGCGGCACCTTAACATCACGCCCGAGGATGCTCATGACCGACCCAAGTGGAGGAAGGCATGCAAGCAGGCAGACCCCGCGCCATAGCGGGATGGTTGCTCAACGTCCCTACACAGGACATTGAATGACTAGCTGCCCAGGAAGAAGAAGACTGAATAATGAAACTGCACTTACAAAAATGAAACAGATCTGAGAATTCAAGTGTTGTATTAATTTTCACTGTAAATAATAACATTAAAAATGGTTACTGAAATAGAGCACAAAACTAATGTTGTGCCATTTTAGACAGAATAATTCCATAATAAATTATCTCCTTGATGATCTTAATATGAACACTAAAAGTATCTTTAATTAGATTTTATTAAAAGGCTGTTTAACATAAAAAACATGATCATCTGACAAATACAAAACAGATGCTTTTATAGTAAAAAAAAAAAAAGAGAAGAAAATATGCATTCATGTTTGTTCGACAATAGAGCTAACGTATACAGGATGTGCACATGCTAAGAATGTAAACCTTTCAGTTTATTGCGTTTATCCCCTTCCGGCCCAAAGTGTTGTTACTCTCAGAATGGTGAATGAGTGCACTTGAGGTTATGTAACATTGATCACATTCCTCATGACATAACATAAAACTTATGGAGTGAGCCATATCTCAATGAGTGAGATATATAATTTGTAGAAAACTATCATGGGGCTGAAAGGTGCAAATAATTTTACAGTTTATACGGTAACTAAGACTCCAGGAAAACATGTCGGCTAAATCTTTCAGCCAAAATAGCGGTTGAAGACTGCCAGATACTTTGGTTATTGAAAACGCTCAGCAGCATATCCATACGGTGATATAAAATACAAAATGTCTCGTAATGTCTTGATAATAAGTGCAACAGATACAGTCAGTAGTGCATGGTCTAATGCACTTAACATCCTCTTTTGTAGTGAGAGCCTGTGCGCAAATGTACAATGGTAAAAAAAAAGTAGACTATATTCAAATGTTACTATAAGTATAAATATTTTCATTTGAATATTTCAAATATATACTTAATAAATGAACAAATACCTACACAAACATAAGAAAACAGAACTTGTCCCACATTACATCCCCTCTGAAAAAGTGCTGTTTTGTTCTTTTTTTTTTTGTTGCATTGCATTCAACTCCAAGAAATCTTCTTTTATGGACATAGCGATCGCAGAATGCTCTTCATTGGCTCTTCATCGTCTCATCAAAGTGTCTTTTCCCATCCAGGTACAGCATGGACTCTAGAGGAGACAAATACAGATATAAAAGTTCATTCTGAGCTCTGCATTAATCCATATTATCAATATTATTATCATCACAGAAAAGCCTCAAGGACTCACAGATTCACATTACAGAAGGAACTCCCATCTTAATTCGTGCATATTCATGTATTATTAGATTTTCCAGCCTCAGATCCCAAGTTAGGACATCCGAAACTAGTAATCAGCGGTCACATCTGTTGCCTAGCAACTCACACAGTTGTTAAATTTGCAATGTTACAATAAAGGCTTCGTCCACATTGATACTTTTATAGTTTTAGTTTTATGTCCAAATGAGCAGTTTTATTCCGTATCAGAAATAATCTCCGTCAGTACTAACATGCCTGAAAACACATATCACATGACCGTTGAGGCACTCGGCATGTGTGTGCCAGTATAAACAGAAAGCAGATTGTCAATTCTGCAGGTGGTTGCTTAGTAGTAGATTGCTTGAATAACAGCTTGCCTTCTGCACATGTAGGCACTTGTAGCATTATAAAATGCAGAATTTAACTGACCAACAGTTGCTAGCAAAGACAAGGTCAGCAACGTATGTAATTCTGTATTCATGCTGCATTCACCACTGGTATTCGAAACCGATGCCATCTGTGATAGGAGCATGGTGAATTGTGGAAGGATATATTGTGACTGATAAGACCCAATCAGGAAGCAAACGCTGGCGTCTTCGTTTACAAAAGTCTCCGTTTCTGCCCGTCCATACTGAAGCGTTTTCAGACTAAAACAGGGCCAGCAGCGTTTACAAAAGTCTCTAGTTTAGAGGCTTAAAATCTGCAGAGCAATATGGACACCAGGTGTACACATAGCACAAGTGATATGTTTTAAAGCTAAAACATATCAATGTGGATGTAACCACATTCCGTAAGCAGACACCCTTGCGGTCTTGTTTTATTCCAAAAAAGTGCTAGATAGTGAATTATTTGTGCTCATGAGGGGAAAAAAAATAACAGCATACATGAAATACACACAGTAATCATAACAACGCTCTTAGCTCTATTACGAGCTAACAAACTTGAATAAATCAAAAGAATTTGAGTTGCTTGTGTGACTCGACAGTCTAAAGTTAAAGTGGGATGTCACATTTCACATTATAAAGTGATGAATGTTCCAAAAAAGCAGACACTGCTTTTAGTTATATTGCAACAAATATTGGTGATTAAATCATGTCAACATTTTGGAAACGTCCATATGCATTCTCTAACAAGACTCAACAAGTCCAACATGTGACATGAGTGGGTGAGAATGGGGGGGGGTAAAAAATCAATTGATATGTGCTGGAAATAAGAAAAAAATAAAAGCAGCCTGAGAATTTATTGTCCTATATGAGATCTGAGCTGTAATTTTCATGGTTACTAATTAGATAAGAGGAATTTACAGCAAGGATGCTTCTGGAATACAACCCCAGGGCACATTTAGCCATTTTATCCTAAATCCATTTAGTTCAAATTTTTAATACAATACTTTTGGAAATAGTAAAGCAGTGAAAGAAGAGACATGCCATCTAACCTCCGTAACTCTGTGGGACCACAGCTGGAACGGGCTTCTTGACTTGGAAGGTGAAGTGAAAGACGTTGGTGGTGTTGTGCTGCTGGGTCAAAGGGTCGAGCACCTCAGTGTGAACTCTGACCTGAATGTGGTGTCCTTCAGTGTAGCACACCTGACAAAAAATATTTTAAAAATAGTATATATCTGTTAATAATGCAAATGATCTCTCACCCACTGGTGTTTAATCTGCTTTATAACACAGCGCTGATAAATTCTTGATTCTGATTGGTCACAAGGTGTTGATTAATCTTTTTTTCACATTTGTTATGCTAATGTTATCCTTTCTACAGCAACAGCTCATTCACAAGGACGAATAATAAACGGACTGTACTGACGGCGAGATTTTTTTGTAAGGAGATGATGTTCATTAAACATTTTTAAAGGAGTTTCAATGGTCAAACTAGCAAATTGCTGTAGTATAAGAGAAATAAAACCCTTCGGGACATGCTGTCACTGAAAAATAACCAACACTGAGGTGGTAACAGTAACGCCACCTTCTCAAACGACCATGTTGATTATTTTCCTAAAGCGCCTCAACATGGAGCGGTTATTCCCCCCTCTTTTATTCTACCTGCGAGGACAACAGCAGAAGAGATCCGATCTCCACCGGTTTGCGGAACATGATGTCATCCACCGCTACCAGACCTGGCCTACAGCCACTGTGAAGAACACAGCAATGCATACGCATCAGTAAACACAGCATTGATCACTGAGTAAAAGTGGGTGAAAAATCTCAGGACAGAGCTGAATCTTACGCAAATGCACAAGCATTGGCCCAGCCCAGCTCGTACGCCTTCCTCATCAGGAAACCACCGAATATCCGATTGAAGATGTTCCTCTCCTAGATTGTACACACACACACACACACACACACACACACACACACACACACACCCCACAATAAACACACTAAAAATTTCATTCAAATGGTAACACGGGACACTGATTTCTTTCCCATCAGTGGGTTCTGGCTGACCTGTGGATGGCAGATCTCCAAGCCTTTCATCTTGGCGTCCTCCATCCATACAGAGTTAGGGGGAAGGATTCGACTCCGGAAACTGACGGTTCTACACAGGAGAGGTAAAAAAAAAAAAAACATTCGTTATCTCTTTATGAAGCTATTTATCAGGGAATTGTGTCAGCACGATGGCTTTTGAGGCGGAACGCTGTTTGTGGCAAAGAACGTGCTGCATTCTTGGCCAGGGGTGACTTGTAAAAAGATTTTACTTTCATATGTGACGCAATAAAAAGAAAAAGTCAATAAATGAACAAAGGCATGGCTCAGGCATAACATAAGGCTCTGGTTTCCTGCCTGTGCATGATCCTTTAAACATCCGCTGATCACAATAGATCATACAGAAGCGATGTTCAAATAAAGATTTATGAAACCTGAAAATGTTTTATACAAGCCCCAATTAAACAGGGGAAGTCTTATTAAAGTGGATTAGTTTTTGGAGACTGCATGGAAAGATTACACTATCTTTTCCCGCCTATTATATTATTATATCTGGGGAAATAACCTCAGATGTGTTGGTAAAGATTCTGTTATATCTTGAAGAAGAAAAAAAAAGGTTTTGCTTTTTTTCTTCAGCATTAAAGTAAGTTCTTATTTTTTAATTTTTATTTTTTTACCGAATTCAAGTGTTGAACAAGTTTAAATCATAATTACTCCAAGAGTCTCCTATTAACATTGTTTAATACAAACATGTCTGAATAATTAAACTTTAAAAGTTAAACATTACTTAACACAGACATGTCCAGTAAATACTTCAGTCACTGCTTTTATGGCGTAAACGTCTGGACTGATTTAATTCATCTATCTTAAGTTGAATACAGAAATTACAATAGTAAATAAAGCAAACGATAACAATGACATCAAATCCCCAAACAACAGATGTTAAAATGGACAGATTCATAATTCTTGGCAGCCTTACCAAAGCTGGGTTTATTAAAAGACAAAAAAAATTTAAATCAAAATATTTATGGATAATCTTACATTGAAAACAGCTTTTAAAACATTTAATTGAAGTATATCTATTCTGATGAAATTAAATCCTTATTTAAAAATGTGCCATGGGTGCCATGGAGTTTGAATAATAAAGAGGACCTTTTTGAACATCATTTCAAAATAATAATTAAAAAAAAAAAGGCCATGAATTCGTGCCTGTTTATGTAGAGTCCATGTGTTCAATCCCACATGTGTATGAGTAAAGATAATTTGTGGTTAATTTGTGATTAATTAAAAAAAAAACACTGAGTGTATGATGAATTTAGCATTTTTACATGAATGAACATTTTATAACTTATTCTTACAAACTTTTAAGAAAAAAAATGTACGTCCAGTATTCATGATTAGAAGTAAGATTAATGGTTACTGGCTTTTTACCGTTTTATTGTGAGTGTGTGTGTGTGTGAACCATACTTTGTGTCGAGTGTGTTGAGGAACAGGTTGTGCACAAGCGTCCTCTCTTCCGCTGTAGGAGCCACCTTGAGTAAAGACGCTGTGCTCAACTCCACACGCCTCGTCTTGTTAGCTGAAAATTAGATTATATCCATTCAGTACAGGGAGCACAGGTGCAATTAAAAATGACAAACACATATTCACACAGATACATATATATAAATCTACTACACAGAAGAAAACTTTACTTTCTCCTTGTTGGAAAATCTTCTCCTCCTCTGGGTTCTCCAGTTTCAGTGGGTTTACAAACGCTGCCCTGACGTTATAAACAAGAAAGTGGTTTTATATTATTAATAGGAATGTAACGATATATCATACATCAATAAACATATTTTAATACATATTTATGACCATTTGAATCGCTAGAAATAATTATGAACTGCAATTCATCTCTTAGTTTTTCCTAGCTATAACTGTGTTATTTCAACCGCGGGGGATGCAACGGAGTCCAATAGTATGCACACGTACACACGTGAAGAGCTTTTGTGCTCATCGTTTAGATTCAGCAAGAAGTCGGAGTTATCTTTTTACAGACTTCCGAAAACTGAAGAATAGAGAAGAAAATGGAGGAGTCGTTTTATGTGCAAGCTTTTTACTTTTTAAGAAACACTTATGTTAATGTTAAATATATAATACATTTTTATAATATATAATACATTTTTATTGTTAATAAAAGGTTAGTTAATAGGCTATTATATTTTATTAGAAAGAAACATTTGTAAAGTTTGGAAGTAATTATTATTTGTTGTTAAGAAAATGACAAAAGTGTATATATGTTATATTTAAAAAAGAAAAGAATCGGGGGGGGGTGGGGGGGGGTGGGTGCTACGTCTTGGTAATAAAATTTCCTTTTAATTTCCTTTAATAAATATTGTGGAAAAAATCGAATCATGAGCTGGGTGAATCATTGCATGCCTAATTATTGATACACTCTACATCAGGGGTCTCCAACGCGTCGCTCGCGAACTACCAGGCGCTCGCCACCCACTTCTGAGTAGCTCGCCAAAGGCTGAGCAAATATTTAATTTTATACAGACATTTTCATAAAACACAAATTTCATTGGTCACTTGGTGAGCCAATCCTAATTCACAGTTATCCCGCCCCCTGCTGACA
>JAQMCW010000019.1:12447355-12462737 GCA_030068335.1 Chrysichthys cranchii
CCCCCCCCCCCCCCCCCACGTGTTTTATTTTACACTGAGTGAATCAAGTCGCTGAGTTCATCTGAATAACTTGAAGTGTTTTTCTTGGATCACATCAAGGACAGAATTTATGAAAACACCCAGAGGGAAAAAATGTAGCTTGTTGAAATGCTGTGTTCACATTTTCCTGTTGCAGGAATTGTTGTTAAACAATCTTTTGAGCAATCTGAAAATGTAATATGAAACTGGATTTTGTCTACATAGTGACACATGCAGAATTTCATAACCAATTAGTTAATCATCCATTTGCATTGAATGAACAAATCCTATCTTATTCTAAAAAAAATCTTTTCTATGATATATCACCAACATCCTTTCAAAGCTCTATTATTTCTCGCTTGAAAAACTAAAACTTTCACTAGAACTGAGTGATATGTTGACATCACAATGAATCGTGTTAAAATACAGTTTCCTGTACGTATTGTGCTTATTCTCGGCACTGATTAAACATTCAAATTGATATCCACGTTAAATCATTTCTCTTTGAAAACGATATGTGTAATAAGTAAAAGCAGACTTATAAATCACCTTTTAGTACTTCATGTCTTGCTTTGTTTGCAAAATCTCAGCAAAAAAAATAAAAAATACTATTGTAAAAAAAAGAAAGGTCAAGTATCATGACAATTTGTAATTATATTTAATTTATCGTAGTTCAGCAAGCACTCTATATTATTTGTCCTGTGGTTCAAAAGATTTTTTGCTTTTACCTGTTTTTCTGTTATTTACTAAAATGATTGCAGGAATGGCACAATAAAAAGGGCCAACTGTGTACAACGATCAATAAAATAAAAAGCTTCATACACATATCTTACAAAACACAACCTGAGCATCATCTGTCATCCTACAGTGCATAAATTCTCATGATTGATTATCAATAACAATCTCAAACTGAAAATGGGTTCAAACATAGCACTCGGGTTAGGGGAATTACCCATGCCAGGGCAAGCTTAAACAGGAGCATGCAGACGTGCTAGCTGCTTTTGCATTGATTTTCAACGCATTACATTCACTAGTTTGATCATGACCATTTTTTTTGGATGCTTTATAACTGACTGCAGAAAGACATACAATGGGATCGATATTGTGTTTTGTTCCTGAGCAAGACTAATCAAAGTGCACAAATGCAAAACATTCACTTTTAAAAACCGCAACCGCAAAAACAACCCGCACGACTTCATTAAAAACACGCAATATTAGCCACTAAAGCTCTGTTTCTTTCTGCTCGTCGTCATCGCTGTTGAGATAGTATTCATCGTCAGTAGTGGTTTCTGATCCCGACTCCTCGTTAACAGACAACATGCCTGTCTTGTAGTTCCTGGAAGGCAAAAATCCCCGAGGAGACAAGCTATCAGGTGAGGTCCTAGCTGAAGAGGGGCTAAGGCTTTGAGATACACGGCGAGTTTGCACGGGAGAAGGGGGTGGTGTTGGATCTGCTTCCATGTCCCATGTGAACGAGATGGCCTCCAGGTTATCTGGGCTCCTGAGACGTCCCTCTGACGGTAACCATCCTGCAGTTCCCTTATAAGAAAGAAGTCCACTGGAGACTGTGCCATCCTTCTCAGGTGAACCGACTGAACTGTTGATACTTGAATGTCGGCTCTTGGTCACAACGGCGTCCAAGCTGCTCAAGTCGCTGATGCTGCTTTGCCTCGAGCCTGTCGAGATTCGTCCTGGGCCTGACGGACGCCCTGACACTACACTGCTAACCGAGACCGATCGTCCACGCTGCAGTCCATACTTGAGATCAGCACTGGCAGAAGGCAGTACCACCCCTGTCGAGTTCTGCCTCCTGGCTTTTACACTATTGTTGTCTGATGGAGGAACATTCTCAAGCTCTCCAAGAGAGGTGTGATTTCTCTTTGTTTGGACGTTGGTGAAAAACACGTTATCGTTCTGTTCATCTTCTGAAAAACATTCAAATGGAGAAAGTGTTGGAGATGGGCCAAGTCGGGATCTTTTGCCTGGAGGCAATGTGGCATAGCAGTTGTTAATATCAGGCTTAGTCCAGTTAAGGCTAAGGTTTCTATCCAGAAATTGATTTCTGCTTTCCTCCATTAGTCTTGAGTGTTTGTCCATACTCGTCAAGTTGTCTTGTTTGTCATGTCTGAGACCTAACGTGGGGCAAGGAGGAGTGCAAGAGTCCATTGTCGAGGTGATGGGGGTATTTGGGGAATTGGGAGATCTCAAAATTTGATTTGGTGAAAGCCTCTGCTCTACTTTCCTCTTGGTTTCACAAGTCATGTCTAACAGCGTCTCTTTGTCAGTCTTTCTTCTAACTGTCGGATCATCCTTTTGGTCTAGTTTCATAGTTCCTTCTGGAGCCTTGCTGTCTAAAACCTTTTCAGGATTAGTCTGTGTCCTAACTGTCAGATCACCCATTTGGGCTAGTTTCCGACTTCTTTCTGGAGACGTGATGTCTGAAACCGTTTCAGGTTTAGTCTGTGTCCTAATTGTTGGATCATCCACTTGGTCTAGTTTCATAGTTCTTTCTGAAGCTTTGCTGTCTAAAAGCTCTTTGGGTTTAGTCTGTCTTTTACCTGGTAGATCATCACTTTCTTTTTCCTTTGTAATACTTTCACAAGCCTTATCATTTGAAGCCTCCTCCTTTTTAGTCTTTCTCCTACTTGTTGTGTCACTCTCTTCCAAAAACTTGCCCCCTAATGTTAGTCTTAAACGATTCAACACCTGGTCCACTTTCTTGGTGGGTTTAAGTCCTGCCAGCTCACCCTTTTTAACAGCCAAACCCTCTTTATCCGCAGATGAAGATGATGACAGAACATTATCCTTTTTATTTCTTAATGAGAAAAGAGTCTTCTTTGAGGTAGGACCTTCACTTGTCTGGCATGTCCCACTTGCTTGTAAGATTTCTGCTCCTCCTCCATTTTGCACTGTCTCACTAACTGGGGATGCATCTCGTGGCAAAGAAGGCACTTTGGAATTCAACCTGTCAGTTGTATAAGTGTTACTTTTGCCACCCTGAGACAAAAATATGCCATTAACTCCCACATGAGGGATATTTTTAATCACACTGGCATTCTTTTTTGGGTGTGTAGTGTCTGGGATTAAGGTGTTACTTTGACAGTCTGGGAACTTTATATCTGTTGAGCTTTTTGAGATGTCATCTTGACAAAGGTTTGCAGGAACCTGGATATCAGTAGAAGCCACCGGCTCTCCCAGGCGTGACTTTCTTTGACTCAATCGCTCTCTGAGAACAGAAGTATACGATCTTTTCTCCATCTTGGCAGACTTAGCATCTACCGGTGAACCACCATAAGAAAAAGATCTAGTGTGCTGGTGGGTCACAGGTGGAGATGAGAGACTTTTAACTGCCGCTCTTGTTGAGATGAGGGTGGAGTAAGGGGATTTACTTAGATCAGACACTGGCCTTCGGCTAGTCTCTGGTTGCAGAGATTGAGGTGCACTACAGGAACTGGAGTCAGGTTTCATAAGTGGATCATGTGAGATGACTGGGCTTAAGTCAAAAGTGAAGCGTGAGTTTCTTGAAATCTTATCCTCTTCTGATGTTTGCTTGAAAGATGAGGTTTGAGGACTAGGAGAGCTCAGTGCTGGAGATGCCTGCGTGTTCTTATTTGGACTGGTTTCCCTTAAGTATTTGTAGATGCTGGGAATGCAAACTCTTCTTGGCTTAAACTCAGATGGGGTTAAAGGACTTGACTGATCTAAGGGGCTTTTATTCGACTCCTTTGACTGCGCCATAGAGTTCAGGTAGTTTGACCATAAATGAGATGGACTTGTTCCTTCTACAGGAGAATCTTTCCGAGGTGAAAAGCTAAGACTCTCTGTAAATGTTCTCATCCTTATAGAGCTCATGGGGCTCAATGAAGGCTTATCCGAACTGCTCGAGTTCTGAATGTTGTTTTGGTCGACCTGAGTAAGGGGTGCAGGTGATAAACTGATAGAGGGACTGGTGGTAATTGACTGGATTGTTCTGGGGCTAGTTGCGCTATTTATAGTGCAGGTCTTATTCGAGTTGATCGTATCGTTGATTCTGTTCGACTGCACGGAAGTGCTTGGATCCAGATTCGTGCTCGTCGTTGATGTCCTGCTGATCCGTCTCTTAAGTATGCTATCAGAATTCAGGTTTGAGGACGTTTGTGGATAAACAAATCTACTGTGTGCATTTTCCTTTGGCGAAACCCAAGCGGATCTTTCTGGGATCTTACGGATTGAATCCTGCAAATTTTTATTGTCAGTGAGGCTCCGCTCAACTGCTCCGTGATGCTGAACAGATCTGAGAGTCTCTGATTGGTTGACTCTTGTTGCGTAGTTTGAAAACGGCCTTTCCCTAGTTGTGTCATTTGTAGCAGGAGGAGTTCTGCTGATCACGTCAAAATCCCCCGTGATTAAATAGGGATGCTTCCTTGATGAGTCCATCTCTCCGCATTTTGGGGAGACAGGTGTGGGATCGTGCGTACCTGAGAGTTGATCAGGAGACGCAAGAACGGTTTTTGTCACAAGCGTCTTTTTGGCTTGATCGGTTGGGGAAACGAGGTTGGGTTGTGGTTGGGAAAACCTCAGAATGCTTTTACTGGGTAAATTTAAAGAGCTGATGGATGCAGATAACTGCTTGTTCATTTGAAAGGACTCAGGAATGGGTTTTCTTGAGTTCAACCTTCTAGTAGACAAAAGCAAAGTGCTGGTTGTTGGCCTAGACCTTAGTGAAGAGAAGGACTCTCCTTGATCCACTGACTGCGCCATCCTTCTGTAGTCACTGAGTTGAAGGGACCCGGTGGACCTAGGCACCTCACTGGAGTCCACTGACACTTGAACAGGGTTGCCCAATTCTGTTGTCTGGCCCACTACATGTCTGTTCACTCTCAAAGAACTGTTTTTCATAAACTGGTTTTTCGATTCGGAGAAATGTGAGCCGCTTTCATTTTGCCATTCAACAGAGCGCCTGCTGGTTCCTGCTGATCCCCGGAGCCCATTACTGAAGTCGTTGACTGGTACATCCTGTGCCTGTGTCTGATGAAGGGGAAATAGTTGTCGCTGTTCATTCGGACTCGTGGCAGACAGGTTCATGTTTTGCGCAAAATCTGCTCCGACATCGCTAAAGCCTCGCTTGTGTCTCCTTAGGCGCCCGCTCCAATGAGGAGCAAGAACGGAGACTAAGGTAGAAGTAAACATCGCTGCAGTGGAACTGATAAGATCTGATTTCGGATTATTACCGTACTGTGAAGCAGGGAGTGAGGGCAGCGATAAGGCCTGGTTTATTGCTGTGGGAGAACTTGCACAGACCTGGCAATCAGAGTCGTCCTTTGAACCAGTATCCTCTCTAAAAGCGATTAGATTACTTGGAGAAAGCGTTCCTTCCGCATTCTGTCCTAGAGGGTCATTAACTCCTGATTGCTCCTCTACACTTTCATGCTTTGTGACTCGTAGCTCTGTCACGCACTCATAACCTGCAGATTGTCCCTGCGTGCTGCTTTTTGCAGGCTGACCTTGATCACAGAGGGTTAAGCCACGCTGTATTCCATCCAAGGAGCTATGACTGGATATGTCACGCTCAACACGGTTTTCCCATGAACAGATCGTGTCACCATTTCGTGATTTCGACACGTCCTCATCTTTAGTCGTTTTTCCAGTTGACTCTTTTAATGCATTGTCTCGGAAATCCTTTTCACCAGTCTGTTGGAACACAGGAAATATAAGAATGCGCAGTGTTTGTACATGAAAGATACGCATTGCACCGTTTAAAAAAAGTTGCCTTAAGCCTAGCATAGAAATCGTTCTACTGAACCTGCAAATATTACAAAAAATGCCACAGTACTTGTGCACATCTTTTAAGGGATATTAAATTAAAGCGTTTCTGGATTCTGAGTTTACATTTCAGAGAAATCAGATCCTTGGTGTAAACGCCTACCTCTGGACGTTGTACCTCGGCTTCCTTTGTTCCTGCACCAGAGTTTGTTCGCCTGCGCAGAAAAATAACAATTTACTAATTCAGCGCATGACAGGTTAGTATGCAGGCGTTTCCAAAAGTATTGGCACCCCCTTCGAGACAACGGGCGAGACTCCTTTTCTAAAATGACAATAAATGGCCCAACGACTGAAGAAACTACTTACACTGGGCTCTAAAAAAGATCACTTTCCAATAATATCTAAAAAAAAAAAAAAAATTTATGTGACTTGGTGGCTCATTGATGCTATTTTGATCTTGATGGTATGAAATTCCCTAAGCAAGTCAGGATGCTTTCTCTGAAAACATGGTTGCGTCTGCCAGGAGGTTAAAGGATTCCACCCATTATAGATATTACTGAAAGATTTTTGCTGATGTTTTTCTCACAAAGGGACCTTTTCACTATTAAATGGGGGTACCAATAATTTTGAAATTAAAAGGGTTTTTATTATTACTGGGTGTGTCATTCATATTTGTCCATTTTCTTGAAGGTGCAAATAACTCAGTGAATAAAGTTGACGGTATGACATTGCAAACACCTTCAGAACGTTCCCGGTGTCCCACTGAAATTGACAGGAACTTGCGCCTATTTTTTTCGCCGGGGGAAAAAAGGCTATAAAACGTTGCATTGCTGCTTTGTTGACTGCTTCACATGCCCGTCTTGGGCCAGAACTCAGCAGTGTTCTCAGGTGGTATTCATACCGTGCAAGCGTGCAGCGATCAACTGGCCCAAAACAAGATGAGCCGCATTCCGCCCTTTCTCACTCTGACTAAGTATTATAGAAGTAAACAGTCTGTACACAACCGACGAGCAGGGAGGGGTCAGGGCTTAAGCCCTTGTCTGAGCTACCTATCGCAGACACAAACGCACACACACATGCACACGTGTTTACACTTGCACGCAACATTTTAGTGTTGCTGTGGGCCTCGGTTGGCATGCCCGCTTGGTCTTTGCAGCCACAGATAGCAATGCAGAGTAAGCTCTGATTCAGCTAAGTAAATGTTCTCAGCTCAGATTTGACATTTTAATGGTGAGTTTTAACATGTTCATGAAATGCTGCCACACCCTCATACCTCACGGTGCCCTGGTTAATAACACCTAACATGCATGTCAGCAAAGTGGCGCTTCTTTAGACTTGGGAATACACACTTATACACACTCATTAGGGCATGACGTGCTTCTGCCTAAGGCCAGATTCAGGGCACATCCAACAAGAGCTCTAAAAGGCACCTTTGACTCCAACAGGCGTTTTATGATTGACATATAATGCTGAACCTCGTGACATAACGAGTGCATCAATGGGCAGAAAGCATGAATGGTATTTATTTGTCTCGCACCATTTACTAAGAGGGAGAGGTCCACATGCAGTTAAAGACTAAATCAGGTGTGGTATTAGCACCTGAGTTAATCATTACCACAGTTGCCTGGATAGAAAACGCAACTCCTATGATGTAGCGCGTAGAAAGGTTGCAAGAGAAAGTTAAAGACAGTCAGACTCACAGGTCATTACTTCTCAGCTTTGTAGCAGTGCGGATGTTTGTCTTGTGATTATCTCTCCTTATAGACGGGAAGCTCTGTGAGTAGAAAGACGTGAAGCTGAGCTGACTGCGACACCCGTCCTGGTTCTCCGGAGTGCTGACCCACTCGCCTTTGCTTTCCCGAAGGGTCTTCTTACTGATGTGCAGATCTGATGAGCAACAACATGCGCAAGAATTTATATTCTGAGTCTCTGAGACATTGTCCTGGAAGTTTTCCAAATATGTCTAAAACCACCATAACACACAGCCAAGTGGTCTATTAATTTATTTTCAATTCTGGTGGACCAGCAATTCTTATTAATGTTATACAGGGTACCCTTAAATCCAAGCATCACAGAAGAAAAATAATTTTCTAATTTACTTACAGAACTTGCTCGACTTGTCCATATGAATTTTTCTGAATTCACATTTATATTTATCTGGATTCGTGCTTCCTTACTTCTAGACATCATGGTCAGTAAACATCCTGGATTTATGAGACACCCTGTCGTCGTAAAATAATTAGACGAGTATTTGCTTACTTATTACAGTTATAAGCTTAGACGTATGTGCAATAGTAAGTGCCCCCCACGCTTTTTGAGTTTATACAAATAAAATGCGCTTCGGATTTAAAATGAAATTTTCTTCCAAATTTCGATTTAAACACGAAATGTGGTTTATCACTCAATAAGACTACAGTTCTAATTTCCAGTCCTACAGAAAAAGTGACCAAGTTTACAACCGAGAAGATCCACTAGCTATTGAGAGAACAAGAAAAAGGCTGGAGGTAGTCATTATACTAATTACAATACATTTACCTTTGCTCTGCTATGTCCTCAGTTTTATTTAAATGATCACCCTGGTATCGTAACATACTCATTACACTATGGTAACATTTTAGTGAACATCTGTCACACTTTATGTAGCTTGACGTTATAAACTGAATGCCTTGCTCGTTTTGTCCTGGGCGTACGTGAAGGTTTGCACTCGACTGCACGTCTGTAAGTGATTTTAAAACCTACATTAAACTGGAGAAGAAAATTAGGCTTGATTACCAGATGATTGTACAGAAAAGACATTTTTCCTTCTTTTGTGCTGCATGGACACGCAGCAAACCCAATACAAGCCACAAGCTTTCATGGATTACAGGAACATCTACTTCTGAGATGGACCATTAAAGTTAATGATTTCAAACATAACACATACGTCCCACAGACCACAGCTGCTGTAAAGCTGTGCTTTTCACTCCGTAATAAACACACACTGACTCAGCGTGTTGGAATCGAATCACTTTGCTTACTCTTAGTGGTTTGGATGCACTCCGTCGACGCTCTGGTGATACACTTCTTCCTTCTTGTGTCCTGGGAAGCCCTGAAAATGCAATATATCCACCGTGAGCAGCACGCCACACTCGAGTGTTTCGTCCAACGAATAGACAAGCTCCAGATGTGAAACAGTTTAGGTTGTATGTCATCTCTAGGATCCACTCCCTTCCCTCCATGGCAGTAAACAGAAACACCCAGAGCAACTGGTTCATTACAGTGACATAAGCCACATACCTAATAATAATAAACAGCCTCAAAATTGTAGATGTGCAGGAAAATGCAGTGTCATGCTCGGTATCCTGAACGATTTGGTTAGAGTCACATTGCTACAACATGTCAGAACCTCAAACATGCACTTTAAACAGTGGACTTGAAAGAACACATGACCAGATAGTACTGAATCCAAAATGGGACAAGGGGACAATGGGACACACTCACACTCACACACACACACGCACACGCACACGCACACACACACACACACACACACACACACTCATCACAACAGGCTACAGTTCTGACATATCACAGGGAACTCTTTCAAAACTTAAAAAAAATAATAAAAATAAATAAATATTAGCACCCTAATTCCCCATCAAGATAAATGAGCTACAAAGAGAGCCGGTGATAAAAACCTGTTCACATTTACATGAAACACAGGGCATCTCATCTGACTTGTACGTATTTCATCGTATTCAAAATTCTGCCTGCTAGTAAATAAAGTTCAGGACAGATTTCCCCTAGAGAGCTACTCGTTTGACAAAAGGTTAATGCTCTTGGTTTATCGTAATCTCTTAGAAAGCTATACCGGCGCATGAGGACGCCGCTATATAGATTCACACCACAGTGATGTTAAACTCACGAATCTGATTGGTCAAGAGTTACTGATTCATTTTGTATAAAAACAGCTTGGATGGTGGTTCTCTCTGTAATTCAAAGCTCGCATTTCTACAATAACAACCCGTTCAAAGGGACTTTCATGGTGTACGATTGACACAATAAAAGCCTAATGGCATCTTAGGGGTTGTTTATATAAAGTTCCACTATGTAGAATTCAACCCCCCTGAATGCGTCCCTCTTACCCCTCCCTGTCCAAGCGTCTATTAGAAGGTATGAAAGCCGTCAGGTACCCATAGTGCACTTCCAATTACTTACATTCCCACTCCCTTGCTTTTGTCCGTGCGAAATAATAAGTACGATACTTCATTTTTTCAAAATTTGGCTTCTCAAACTTATTAGCCAGCACCAGCAAAGACTGATTCCTCTTATTTCTTCTTTCATGTCTTGCTTTCTTTTTCTTGATCGTCTTTCTGGTTACACTAGCAATAAGTAACAGGAACAACACTTTGTCTTCAGGACAGCAGGAATATGTCAGTAACTATATCAGCGTGACAGAGGGTTTAACTCCGTCCTATATGACTATGTACTTATTTAGATTATTATTATTACTCAGCAATCTAACATTCTGAAATATGGGATAAAATAAATACTTCTAAGAATACCTCTGGACACCTAAGACAAGCTGATACATTGCACTGTCTCATAAAATATTTGACATCTGGACATCTTATTGAAGACGGGATTTCGTGAACATAAAAGAAGTATCCAAAACTTTAGCTTGAATATAATTGCAACCGCACAACGGAATGACTGTGGGTCTCAAAATGGAGTCCACAAAGCATAGCCAGGAGGTCTGTGACTTTAGTTTTGCATTGAAATCACAACCACTGTCAAAGTTTTTAGATTTATTATTAAGGTCATGTGGTTCTTATTAGCCTGTTTGACAGCTCAGTCTCTTGTACGGTTTTAATCCCAATGGCAATAACTTAAAAACAAGTAGTCCTGAAATTAAGGCTATCTTTCATGAGAATTTAAAATAAAAAGCGTTCTCTGGACAGAATGTTTAAGAACAAAAAAAAAAGGGTTCTAATAAATTGCCAAAAATATTAAATTAAGCCCAATATTTGATTTTGTAGGATTTAAAAATACCTAGAGAGCCTGTGGACTTTTTTTTAAATTTAAAGTAAAAGTAAATCCAGGCTGCAGAAAGCTTGAGGAGCCTTTTGTAAAATAAATAAATAAATAAATAAATAAATAAATAGACAAACAAACAAACATGGGCTTAGATTATAATGGGAAACTGTGAAATTTTGAAAAATGTATTTTAAAAAACTTTTTGTACTTTTTTTTTTTTTTTTTTTACACCAGAAGGTATGACATAAAAAGAAAAAGTCAGATCCAGCGATGTCCTGAGAAGCACTTCGGATTAAAACGGAAGATTTTAATTCACTTTATTACAACCGCAGAAGGAATATGATTTTTTTTTTGCATCAGTACTAAATATATAATAACTAATTAAAAGTTTACAGGAAAAAACCTGTTTGCTTGTTTTGCTCTAGGTTTGTCTTCCATACATGTGTGTGTGAACAGAAGTCACTGAATTGAACTAGTTTTTAGACTAAATCAGGAAAACCTAAAAAAAAAAAAAAGATAGCGAGAGAGAGAGGGAAATCCATGGAAATACAGGGAATAGATGCCATTTTGTGTGAAATCATCCTGAAAACAAGAACACACTATGCATGTGGCAACACACACACACACCACCCACATAGTCTGACCTAAATCTGAGAAAACATCATGCAGGCTGAACTAATCCTGGTGTTCCACTTGCGCTCAGTGTTTGCTGAGGATCACACTTAGTTGTCAGTTATTACACATCAGGGTGTTGCAGGTCTGAAATAAATCAGTCCATTTCAATGATTTACAAATGCACTACAACACTGCTTTGTTCAGCATGTACTTTAGTATTCAGGCACATTTACATCCCATCATGTGACATCTCCTAAATGATATTAAAGAAATAAAAGGCAACAGAAACGCCTGTGTTCATGCATTGTCCTGGGACAAGGATCAGATTGACAGCCTCCAGCACTCTGGCAAGGTTAATAGTTTTGTAGGCAGTGTGAACGCCCACGTGGGTTGCCAGTTTGATGAATGTTCCTCTATATTCACATGGCAAACTTCCTAAAGATATCCTGGGACTGATGAGCAGAACAGATTATCCCCTATCCCTACCATCAAAATCATGTAATGTAATATATAGCATAGGAACAGGATTAAGAGATGTCGAAAATAAAGTTAAGGCTGTATACTCAGTAAGCCTGCATATTTCAATGAGGTAAGGGAGCGTGCATTGCAATCAGTGTGAAAACTAAGGCTGGCTGATGTGACAAAAATATCGTATCCTGATTCTCCGAGATGATTCTGCGATACACAAGACTCTACTAGTTACGATTGCCTGACTTACAATTTTTCGAAGTTACAATGATGATCGTGATATGCAAAAAAATTGTAAAATATTTAGAAAATATTTCAGATTCGCGGGCAGGCATCGCTGGCAAGCCAGCATAACAGCGTATGATGTACAATACGTCTGGATGATGCCCGGAAATACACGGACGACACCCAGAAGTACACGTCACTCGCCTTGCGTGATGCCTCACTCTCTTCCGGAAATCACAGAGTTAACTTGTGTATCAGTGTACTGTACAGTGCATTACCACAAGTTTTGTTATGTGTGCTTCAAGAGCTCATTTTAATTCAAAAGCATGTCTTCTAAACGCCCCAGCATGTCTCCTACAGGAAAAGACTCCTCAGAAGGCTAGGCTAAACTAGGCCAAACTACCTAAGCTAGGCTAAGCAGTGGTTCGATATATGATATTTTCCACTTACGATGGTTATAGCAGAACATACCGCCATCGTAACTTAATGACTACCTGTATGTACGACAATATGTATCATCCTATCTCCCGGCCTTTGTAAAAATCCTCCCAACGGTTAACACTCTCAGAAATCAAGGTGCCAAACTGGTCTCTTCCTCATCACTGAGGTGGTACCATCAGTGACACATCTTTAGTCCTGAAAAGGTCCATGTGACATGCACTCAATTAGCTTTAAAGCCTTAACTATGTATAAAAGTATTTTAAAAACACACACACACACACACACACACACACACACACACACACACACGATACGTCACGTCATGCAAATATGACCAGAGTATATACACCCCATGTATTTTTTTTAGTCCCTCCATTTATCCATCCATCCATTTCCAAACCACTTAATCGTGTTCAGGGTCGTGGGGGGAAGCTAGAGCCAATCCCAGCTGACTTCAGGCGAGAGGCGGGGTTACACCCTGGGCAGGCCACCAATCCAACGCAGGGCGACACACAGAGACAGACAACCATTCACACTCACGTTCACACCTACGACCAATTTAGAGTAGCCAATCAGCCTCCTCTTGCTCCTGTGGGAGGAAACCGGGGGAACCTGGAGGAAACCCATTCTGCTAACCACCACCCCTCCGTGCCGTCTCTGATATTTACATCCGATCATATATATATATATATATACAGTATTTCCTACTTTTCTGACATACTTATCTTGCTTCAGTCCTGCACGTTAAGTACATATTTGTATTTATTTATTTACTGGTTTATTTTTCTACATCAGGATGAGTGTGAACGCGCAAACGAACAGTTTTAGTGTATCATATCTGGCAACCCACTATGCCCAGCAACACTTTTTTTTCCTGTTGCAATGCCACAGAAGAACAAAGTGTCGTGTTTCAAAAGTGAGAAACTCTGTAAAAATCATCACAACAGTGTAAACCTGGGCCTCTCGGAATGCAAGTACACTTCCAGTGTTTTTAACCGCAGCACACGGGCATGGGGCTACTAAACAGACAGCTAGAGAGAAAGAAAGAAAGAAAGAAAGAAAGAAAAGTGCGCATCTATGCAGCCTCTGGAGTGAGCATTCAGGAGTCACTTGTTTTCTAAACGCTGTCTCCAACACCAGCTCTTCAGCT
Source organism: Chrysichthys cranchii (assembly GCA_030068335.1). Classification (NCBI taxonomy): domain Eukaryota; kingdom Metazoa; phylum Chordata; class Actinopteri; order Siluriformes; family Claroteidae; genus Chrysichthys; species Chrysichthys cranchii. The sequence goes on from JAQMCW010000019.1 coordinate 12,461,031, forward strand.
CGTACCTTAATCAGTGCGCTGTATTAAAGCAACAACACCATGTCACCCTGTCACCCTGTCGGTTCAGCTCACCATCAACTTCACGCTCCAAGTCCACGAGCTCCACCGCACTGCGTGTCCATGTAAAACCACTCACCCCGCGCGCTCCCGCTCCGCCGGTGCGTGCTCCCCAGGCGCGCTCCCTCGCGCGCTCGTCCCTTCACTCTGACAGTAGTTTGACTTCACCCCCGAAGCCAGTGTTGACATTCTAGCCGAGACCTGCACTACTCGTTTGGTTCCCTTCAGCTAACGAACCACGGAGTCGCGATCATGATGAGTCGGTTCCTTTGGATCGACTCATTTGACTGAGTCGATTCGCCCAGCAGGATTCTGATGTGCCTATTTTTTTTTTTTTCCATCCTAATGAATAGATCTTGTTCACGCTCATGCGCGTGTTTAGGGGGAAAATCACTGCCACGACTGAGTTATATTTATAGGTTGCATTTGTAGAATATGGGATTTATTGCTTAGTAGTTAGCTACTAGTACATACAAAGTAACTGCGACAAATCTGTGTGTAAAGACTTCTTTAGAAATTAAAACCCAGGTTGGTAAACAACGTGCTGCGTTTGACAGCTAACAGGCCCCCATTGGTATGAGTCGGTTCCTTTGGATCGACTCTTTTGTAGTGAGTCGATTCGCGCAGGAGGAACAGAGTCGCCTGTTTCGTTGTATAAATTGTGCATGTTCTGTGGCATCATGTGCACGTGTTGAAATGGGGGGAAAATCTGTATCACGAGCTGATCAGAGCGGTGGCTCTGGACCTATGTAGGCCGAATGTATATTTAGAGGTTGCAGCTGTAGAAAATCGGATTTGTTGCTTAGCACTAATACGCTATAAACTGCCGCGTTATTGTCGTAGCCAGACTCTTATCTCACTTTTTCAGGTTGTTAAAACAGGTGGTTAGGTATGTGCAGGTCGCATGCTAATATTTCTCAATGGTGAACCGAAAGATTCACTTACAAGAGTCGAATCGAATCAGTAATTAGTGATTCATGAGCCTACAGCTTTGCGATTTACGTCCAGCACCACCACCACCACCACCACCATCATCATCATCATCATCATAATCATTGTCATCACCACCACCACCACCATCATCATCATCACCATCATCATCATCATCATCATTGTCATCTCCACCACCACCATCATCATCATTGTCATCACCACCACCATGAGCATCATCACCATCACCACCACCACCACCACCATCATCATCATCATCATCATCATCAGAATCATTGTCATCTCCACCACCACCATCATCATCATTGTCATCACTACCACCATTGTCGTCGTCATCACCACCACCATCACCACCATCATTGTCATCACCTCCTCCACCATCATCATAATCATCACCACCACCACCACCACCACCACCATCATCATCATCATCATCATCACCACCACCACCATCACCACTGTCATCACCACCACCACCACCATCATCGTCGTCGTCATCACCACCACCACCACCATCGTTGTCGTCATCACCACCACCACCTACCATCATCGTCATCACCACCACCACCATCATCATTATCATCATCGTCATCACCACCACCACCACCGCATCATCATCATCGTCATCACCACCACCACCACCAGCATCATCGTCATCATCATCATCAACACCACCACCACCACCATAATCATCATCCT
>JAQMCW010000019.1:12463569-12476956 GCA_030068335.1 Chrysichthys cranchii
TCAGAGGCCACACCTGGGACTGACACTCAGAGGCCACACCTCTCTCCCTGGGACTGACACACAGAGGCCACACCTCTTTCCCTGGGATTGACACTCAGAGGCCACACCTCTTTCCCTGGGACTGACACCCAGAGGCCACACCTCCTTCCCTGGAATCAGTAATCACAATTATTGTACATAATAATCACTAGGACCGTTTGAGAAATTTTTCTTTCAACTTATTCCAATATACACAGTTTGTAATAAGCGTAGCAGCTGTACCTATAAAATGTAGTACGGCACTGATTTGAACTGGTGAACCCTTACAACCTTAGTGTAAGTTAAAGTGTATTATGAATTATTTCAGGACATAAACATATTTCAGAGGCATAAACTGCACTGAACATCCACTGTAAATGATATGATGAGGTGTTCCAAGCACGAACAAATAGACGGTGATTCATCCTAGTTTTGTCTCTGTTAAAAAATACAATTTAATTTCGGAGTTGTTTATAAGTGTAAACAGTGCTCTGATGAGGATCTCCACTGAGCCTCACTGCAGATCTCTCACTTTTAAACATCTGCTGTGTTATAAATCTAACACACACTAAGTGTAACAGCAGGCGTGGGAATTAGTTTTGGGAGGTCTTCCATATTTCATAAGCTGTTTGTTGTGTTACATAAATTCCAGCCAATCCCTACAAAATGCATTATCTCCTGGGGAAAGTACGACAAGGCCAATTCATAACTGGGAATTGATTTCCTTATAGAGCAGCCCTGTTAAAGCAAAGCATTCAGAGCACGTATTGTAGTGGTTAGCATAATTGAGTTTTTATACAGATCTAAAAAAAAACTAATCACAAGACATGATCAGCAAATTTGAGAGTGTGCAATTTATCAAACATGCAGCATAAAAGCATGTTACGCTAAACAATCACTCTGACATGCTTTTAAGAGCACATTATAATGTCAGTCATCCTGACATTCAGTGCTGGTGTAGTAAATATTGAAGCTTGGGGGCTCAGATCAAGCAAATGTGAATAAAACTATTACTAAAAGTTAAGCTGAATACATGCCATGAGAGAAGAAGTATGTTTAAATTAAGGTATTTACGATGATCATAAATTCTGCTCGCAGGCATGCAGCAAGGCAAAGAGAAGAAGCTGGAAGAGGTGACTGATGTCATGTTGAATCACTCATCGCATTGCATCATTACTTGCGGTTGTGGTCTACTTCATATGTTTATAGGACGAATATCTCACATTATGCTTTCAGTACTTTTTTACTGTAGGTGAATTGCTTTATTTATAGCAGCATGAAAACCAATGCAAAGCTCAGAGTCTTGACTAAAAGACAATGCGCATACTTGGTGAGTAAACTAAATGCTAAAATCTACAGTTAAAGCTAAGTTCAATTCAATTCAATTCTATTTTATTTGTATATCGCTTTTAACAACAGGCATTGTCGCAAAGCAGCTTTATAATACATAATGTCCAATTAAAGACTTATTCATCAATAAACATATCCATATGTGCATATATAAACATATATATCTATATAAATCCCTATCCCTAAGTTGACTGTATGTGACATCGAGACAGGTTCTCAGCTCCATGTGTAGAAACACACTGAAGGCGGTCTGCAGTTCTGGTCGAGTGTAATAAGCACAACAAACAGCTTTATTAATTGATGAGACAATTATTTAATTACCTGTCCAAAGCCTGTCAATCTGCATGGAGGCCGGACATGGGGATCCTACAGCCGGTGACTCAGAGGTTAACTGTGGCAGTGAGTTGTGCTGCAGTATTGACTGCTGGGTAATTACGCTTAAGTGGTGACTGGCAGAGGTAAATGGCAGTAACGGATTATCTGTTTTGAGGAGAGGCATTCTTAAAATCAATAAGAATCCATTTGTGAAAATAGAGCAATTTGGGGAGAAATACATCTGGTTTCTGGCTCCAATGATATCACTAAAGCACCAAAGCTACTCTAGCAGTCTCTTAGGAAAACTGTAGAAATTAAAGTTCAGCTCATAACAATGGAAAGAACTGTATTTTACTAAACCCAAGTGCAAACATACACAGGTCACAAGGGAAAGAAAAAGTATGTTTTGGCAGGGCTTTTACTTATTTTCTTGCCATGGCTGGGTCTCCTTTGAGTGAAACATGACTGCAAATCAATATACAAAGTTCCATGATGAAACGTTTCTCTACAAATGTCTGTGGTCACTTCCACGTTGATTCCACCTCATCCGCTTCACAGGGGCTCGCTGGATGGCTTGACGAGGATGAAAATCATGTAAATTATATGCTAGGGGCTTCGCACTAACCATATCTCAACCCAACAGAACACCGACAAGAAGCTTTATGGTATATTAAAGCAGTTTTGGTAGCTTGTGGTGGCCCAACACCTTCTCTTGAATTTGTCACTTGTTTGTATTTCCAAATGTATTCAAAGCTTTGTTTACTGAATTCTCAGATCTGATTGATCAGAAGGAGTAGATTAATTTTATATACATATGGACTGTGTAAAGGGTGGAGCTAGCAGTCTTCATTCTAATTATATTACATTACAAAGATTACTATTAATGAATAAATGCCAGTAGGACTTGTGAAAAGTAGGGAAAACACATAAGTCCTGGCTTAAATTTGATCTTTCTGATTATATTTAGTTTTCATGTGCTGGACTGTCATGCTACAGCAATGCCGACCTTCTGATCCTCTGGCTAATACAGTAATTACTGATTATATTTCATGAACGCTTGTCATGAGCGGATGTCGGTTCAAATAGAGTAGCAATGCCTGCTGGGGGAGTTACTGACCTCTCTGAGCTCTGAGACATTAAGTCTCAGAACAGCCATAAAATGGCAGGCTGTTTAAATGTGTCCATTTCCAATGTACTTTTATTGCACTTTCACTTTTTTTTCTAAATAAATTAAAAAGGTCCTATTTAGGGCTCTTGCTGGAAAAAAAAACCGAAAAGCTTTTTTTTTTTTCTGTAATCCATCCTGCACTGAGCTTATACCACAGGCAATGTACTTTGCAGTCAATCAGTTGTATTTACAACTGCTGCCCCAATCACTTGTATACTTTTTCTCTTTCAGGCACTAATTGGATTTCACCGTAGCACAGATTTGTCTAATTTATCGTACACCGGCTTGTGATGTGAAATGATCATTATCAGTTCTGTTTATAAGTAATGGGACCGAGACGAACATTTGACTCAACACAGCTCATAGATGTGAATGGCGGAGTTCTTTAACTGATGTCTGTTATCTCCTTTTAAGGTTCTCCGAACCTCATGTCACTCTATAATCCAATCAGGGAAGAGATAGTGCTCGTTTAACCAGAAGGCTTCAGGGGACACTCATCCATCCTCAGTAGGGTTGGGTCGTCTTTCTCCCAGCATGTCCTGCAGTGCCATTTTTCACAGCCTGATGATTCTCTATGGCATTTCCATCCTGTCCAAAAAGCCCTCATAGACAAAAATAAATATATCTAATAGTCAGAATGCATGGATAGCAGGATGTTCCAGTTTCCTTAAATCTTCGTAGGAAATATTTTGACTTTGCCAGACACATGTCTTTGTCTTGTTTTTTACTCTCATCAATAAAGTATGAATTCTCAATTCTTGCAAAATTGTCTTTATAACATGATTATGATGAAAGATACTCAGTTAAAGGTTAAAGTTCAAAGGTCTATGTCCATAAGAAAGCACTTCCTTCTTTCATATTAGACACTCCAGATGGGTCCTGGCTTTCTAACAAGATATGAACATCTGTCAGTGTCAGAGTCTTAGCTGTCGCAACAGGATTTCAATGCCTATGCAGTCAATCATTTATAAAGTCCCTCAGCACATGACTGTGGCTGTTTCAAAGTGCACTACCTATCAAATGACGTGCACACAATTAACGGCAGCTTGCATTTATTTTTAGCGACCATGCTTGCTGATACATCTCTGCTCGCTTAGGTCGGCTCTGCAAAATCATGAGTAAAAGTATTGTTTAAATGCTGTAAAGAGGTTTTTTTTTTTTTTAATCAGAGTACTTGCAGTTTTCATCATTAACTGTGGAATACTTCCAGATTGCTTTTAATTAGCGTCACAACTTATGCTAGGCTTATGTCAAGTACTCTCACTTGGTATCGGATGGAGTTATCAGAGCATTATGAGTATGAGTAAAAAGAGCACTGTATCCGGCTGGTCTTAATGCACCTCGGATATGGATAGAGATTTTAATTTAATTGCAGCACAAAAATCATTGTTCTAAGATTTTAATGGACAAAAGCAAACATACGCAGACTCAAGCCTGTGTTCAGGTCTGCAGACTCAGCATCGTGCTGTCACTTAGCCTAGCCAAGTCTGTGTTTCAGCAATCTGGCCCTTTTCTGACCCAGCAGCCCCACACTTAGCTGCCACTTTTTTTTATGATTACCCAACATTTCCACTTTCTGCTGCCAGTGCTCCCTGCCAGATCTCTTTAATATCCTTCTTGATGACTGTTCCTGCAATAACGCAGTGTCTCACAATCTCTTCTGGCTGTTATCGAACCGCCTAGAAGCAGAATAGCATTTACCAAGGATAAATAAGAGATCGATGCCCAACAGCAAATTAAGTAATAGCATTTTTGTGCCTGTGCATATTACAGCTTGGTTAACAGCGCCGAGCTCAGCACGGCTCCACATCAAGGGACGCTCAGATCAATCGGAGAACAAAGCCAGCATGTCTCTGTGACAACTTGATCAGTTCTCAAATTAGTTCAACGTTCAGAAAGTGTGAGCGGACGATATGACTCATGTCCGTGGAGATTCGGCTCAGACCATTTTTTCGGTTTGATTTTAGCCAAATAAGCTAGACTATAGCCCAAGAACTGTTCATGAGGTCAGGCACTGATGTTGGGTGAGGAGGTGTGTGGGGCAGTCAGTGTTCCTCTTCATCCCAAACCTGTTCAGTAGGGTTGAGGTCAGAGCTCTGTGCAGGACACTCATGTTGCTCCACTCCAAACTTAACACACCATGTCTTCATGGAGCTTGATTTGTGCACAGGGACATTGTCAGACTTGAACAGGTTTGGGCCTCTTGGTTCCAGTGAAGGGCCAGTGTAAGGCTACCGCATACAAAGACAACTGTCTCTGTATACAATTGGCTATACAATTGTGTGCTTCCAACTTTGTTGCAAAAATTTGGGGAAGAACCACAGGTGAGGTGCTCAAGCTGGAAATACAGTACTCCTTCATAATGGAAATCACAGTCAGATGTCAGCGGTGAAGCTGTAACTTTAAGTTATCCAAAATGGGCAAGTCTTCAGGACAAAGGAGTTTGTGATTTAACATAAAAAGCTGCATATTTTTCTTCCTATTTACAAGAGTGAGAAAAAAGAGAGGCTGGTAAAGGAACAACTGTGTACTGAGATTATAACGTAAGGGATAACAGGAAGTAGCTTGTTTCATGAAATGTTGACGCCATCCAACATTTTGTCCGCGTCATAACCGCGGTGTAAGAAGAATAGAACACCGTGATGTTCTGTTATAGGAAAATATTTATTTTTCAGGTGTTAATAGTATTACTTGACCTTCTTCTGAATCCCACCAACCCATCACTGATTATTTATTTAGCTACAAGAGTATGGCAGAAGCTTTATTCCTTATTTAGCACATAGCTAGCGTGTAGGCAGCTAAGCCACTTTAGCATATCTGGTAGAAGAACGGGAAGGAAGACATTTTCTAGTAACAAAACAAAACAAAACATCCTAAATCTAAGTTTTAGTGAAGTGTCTCAGATCGGAGCTTATTATTTATGAACTTTAAGTCAGTTGGTAGTAGCCTAAAAGCTCATGTCCATTCCTCGTATTAGTGTTCACTTGTGCTAATGTGAGGTTACGGTTATGATTTTTGCTAGATGTTTTACGGTGTTGATTTTTCCTCAGAGATGTGTGGAGGGAAGGTGCTAATCTTGTTAGCATTTTGAAGCGTCATGAGTGGAAAAATGCTGAATGAAAAAGAAATGCGCTCATACTGAATTTAAAGCTTTTTTTTTTTTTTTTTTTTTTTTTTTTTTTTTTTTTTTTTAAATCTTTTTAATATTTAATCTTTTTAAAGTTAAACGAACCGCTGAGGTGAAAAGAAAAACCGTTAGGAAATGTGGACGACCACGCGCTCGCGCTCGATTCAAATCAGCAGTTCGTGCATGAGGATGACGCGCGCGCCTCATCTCTCTCTCTCTCTCTCTCTCTCTCTCTCTCTCTATCCAGAATGCAGCACTGCGCCGTTGAGAGAGAGAGAGAGAGAGAGAGAGAGAGAGATGAAACACTAAAGTGACAGCCCTGAGTACCACTGAACGCCAGAGTGACGGACAGACAGCACTTCCGCCTCAGCTCTGCAGCAGACCGTTAAACGGGGAGGATGCGCGCGGAGTTTAAGGCGCTCGAGATCCTGTACGGTGTGACGGTTTGGGTCGCGAGCTGCCGCGGTGCCCGAGTGGTGAGCGGTGAGTTTATGGACATTTTACTTGTAACTAAACTAGTAAACTAATTTCACTACCTTCATTCAAACAGGTTTTTACCTTCTGTATGTATCTGTGTACAGCGTCCAACTGAGGCCAGCCTGATAGACATGAGTCATTATTATTATTATTATTATTATTATTATTATTATTATTATTATTATTATTATTATTATTATTATTATTACGGTTTTTAAAACAAATAATGAATTTACTTGCAATCTAACCCTTTCATGCACAGTGTTAATTTATGGCCTTTTTAATATAAACACAAGATTCACCTCCGGATCAGATAGAGAGCAGGCAAACTTCACTAACTCTCTATATGAAATAAAAAAAAGTAAAGAATGTGGGTTTTTTTTTGTGCCGGATAGATAAAAAAAATGCAAAGTTTATAAACTAGTGTATTTTATGATGATGATGATGATGATGATGATGATGAATGTTTTTCACCTCTTTGCATCACGCACCAGTTCCTGTGTAAAATTTGCTTTTTCAGAATTTTCTAAAACAAAAAAAAAAAGATATTATTACATATTTCAGACCTTCATGTTATAAAGTTTAGAAATTAAATTATATTATTATTGTTATTACTGTTGTGGTTATTATTATTATTATTATTATTATTATTATTATTATTATTATTATTATTATTATTATTATTATTATTTCATGTGTACCAAAGCCTATTTCAGGCATAGTTAGCCTATGGACAGATACAAATGTCCTTTTTAATATTTGATATTTAGACAGAATCACAACTCTATTATCATGACATTTTAAGTCGAAAAATAAAAATAAAAAAAATCTATAGAATCTGAATATGTATATAAATGAGTTACGTATGAATGTGTTAAGCAGTATAAATAAATTCTACAGTGTTCCACATAATTCTACATCACTTTCTAATAAGGATAATTGTTTGAATGAATGAATTTATTTATTTATTTATTTTTCAAAAGCCCCATGGGGTATAAATGACAGGGTAAGAGGTCATTAAATATGTATAAAATGCACTCTGTATAAATGGTCCATGATAAATGGGATGCCTCTGCAATATAGGCTAAATGGTACATTTTTTATATTCACTGAGCATTTTCATTTTTAACGTTACTTATTTTAATTGCACTTTCATCCTGTGTTGTGAACATTTTGTTTTGTGAGAAGAAAAACGCTCTGATTCCCTCTCAAACCCCCCAACCGCCCCCCCCCCCCCCACACACACACACACAACTGGCCCAAATACATCCAAACGAGCGTGGGTGTGTGAATAATCTCAGTGCTTAAAACCTACGATGAATCCATTAAGCTGAATCTTCTGGACTGAACCGGTGGGTGTTTAAGAGGAAAAGAGCAAAATCGTGTCGTTAATATGAGTCCAGAGCACTGTAGGAATAATATGATCCTGTATGAGCGAGCTTTATTGAGAACGAGAGGTCTGGTGCAGGTTAGCTTTCAAACGTCTGTTTGTACTGAGATAATACTGTACTGAGAAATAGAGTAAAAGTAGAGAAATTTATTGTGGAAATTTTTTTTTGCTGAGTCCAAGTTTGCCCATGTAGCCCCAGTGCATTACTGGCTTTAAAGTGATGATAGTGCAGATCTGGACCATGGCAATTATTTAAAGTACCTCCCGGGCAGTGAGCTAATGTTGTTATCAGACGTTTAAGAGTGTATAGATTAATCACTGTTATCTGTCTCTTCCATGAACACGCTACCATGCTCAGCATTTTACAAGATGGCTTATGATTTCTCCTTAATATGGGTTCTCTGGTATTCCAAAAGCTTTGGAAATGCCCTACAAAATTTCCTTCTGTCGCAATAGCATGAAAGGTTCTTTAGAAAACTCCATCTCAGTGGAAGGTTGTCGCTAGGTTTAGGGTGAGGAACCCTGTTCTCATTTCCTGCGTGCTTCTAATGTGTATGAATGAGTCTTGGGCTTTAATAAGGCTTTAATAAGACATTTAAGGACCCCAAAAATAAAGTTCCTTGCTTGTGAAAAGACACTTTATGTTATTGCTATTGTTTGTAATGAAGACGTGTCATCGGACTGATGTACAAAAGGAACTGAAGTAATGGTTAAAGAAGCACTGAGTATTTGGCAGGAATGTGATTTAAAATGATTATATTAAAAAAAATGGTTAGATTATCTACACATTATGACTGGAGACAATCCTGATTTTGTTATGAGGAAATTTTGAGCTTCAACCAATATTTCTGATTATTTCTGATATTTCTTCATTATATCTGATATTTTATGACTGCCCCTGAGGAGTTTCTGTGCATGTTCTCTTGATGTGGGTTTCCTCCTGGTTCTCTGGTTTTCTCCCACCTCCTACAAACCCACCTGACGGTGGAGTGATGATTCTAAATTGTCCCTAGGTGTGAACGAGTGTGTGAATGGGTGTGTGCGTCGTATGCTGTGATGGACTGACATTCCATCCAGGGTGTAGTCCTGAGATAGACTGCGGATCCAAACCTGAAGTGGTTACTAAAGATGACGTCATGAATTAATATGCTTTTTATGAAACTGTAAACGAGTTGAAAAAAACGATCAGTCATGCATGTGTTAATACTAAGCTGAATCTTCATTATGTGTTGGCTACATGAACCTAACCAAAAAAGAAAAATCAACCATGTGTCATTTAAAACAAGTAAAAAATTGTAAAGAAGATCATTTGATTTCTCGTATTAAAGCGGTAGGTGCTTGGCCCTCTAGGTCAGACTGTGTGTCATGGCGGCCCTGAGAAGCCGTGCTATAAAATCGCATACTTCAGCGAAGTGTCGAGCCGCGTGGCCTTCTGGGAAGCTCAACAAGTGTGTGAGGTGGACAGTGGCTCGCTCCTGAGCTTGGAGAACGTCGCTGAACAACAGCACATCGAACAGCTTCTGAAGAATCTCAGTAGGACCAGCTCAGGTCCCGGTATCGCCGACGGAGATTTCTGGATCGGTCTGACTCGTGTGGACAGTGGGAGTCCAGGGGAATACGCCAGCTACACTTCCTGTCCAGATCTGTACAGATGGACGGATGGAAGCGTATCTCAGTTCAGGTGTGTGGATCAGATGTTCTCCACCCGCCGTGTGTCTGTGTTAATCTGTGAGCATGGTGTATTGTTCCTTATCACGCTCTTGGTCTAATAGGAACTGGTACTTCGACGAGCCGTCCTGCGGAGGGGAGGCGTGTGTAGTGATGTACCATCAGCCCTCTGCTCAGCTTGGTTTAGGCGGACCGTACCTTTACCAGTGGAACGATGACAGGTGCAACATGAAGCACAATTTCATCTGCAAGTACGAGCCAGGTACAGCAGCATGACAACACAGTCTGGAAAAGATGTAGTGAAACAAAAGATGCTGAAGAAAATATTAAAGACTTGGAACCAGAAGGCATAAGTTACATTTTGAATGAAAAACAGATAAGTGTTATTGTTTCCATAGTAACAACTCATTGACAGGGACTCGTCTGGTCAACAAGCTATGTAATCTATGCCTAATGAAATATCGATTTAAAAAAATGTGTTTGTTTAACAAAGAAAAACATGTAATCACTGATATGGTGACATTTTCTGTAAGAATCTACATTTATTTAAGAGTTATGGAAGGAGTCTCCAGTGTCAGGAGTTTATTACAGTCAGCAAGTTTTCTACAGCAGGAAAGTCTTTAGGACAGACGTCTATGTGCTTTCCAGGTTCTCTGGAACATGACAAGCAAGCTGGTGAAGAAATGACTGTTTATAGGTGCTGTAAGTGATAACAGGAGATAACTTTTCTTTTGCAGATGTTCCACAGCATTATACATATCAATATTAATGTGTTCACTGGAGGCTGAAAGTCAAGTGCATTTGAGCTGATTAGTTGTTCGTTTTTGTTATGTTGCAGTGTTGATACATGACGGACGAAACGTGACAATATCAGAAAGAAATAAATCAATAGAAAAAATGAATACTTAAAAAAAAATAGTTTTATGTAAAAATAAATGTGTTAATTATTTATTCCCAAGAGTTATAGAAAAATAAATCCACTTATTATCTTTTTTTTTATTCCCAAGATTTATTTTTTGACGAGGTTTTTTCACAGATTTATTTATGATAATGACACGTTTCGTCCACCATACTGAAGTATTGTATTACCAAATTATTTTCTGCCCATAGTCACATCTATTTTTTTAATTTTTTTTTTTTGAGAGCAGGGGTGGTGGGGACGGTGGGTTGGGGGATTCCTGACTTTAAAGTCAGAATTTCTGAGAAAAAGAAATAGTTGAATAGAAAAAGAAATCTAGAAATAGTTGAATTTAAAGCCAGAACTGTCAAAATTAAGGACATGAAAGCACATAAAAAGTGTGGAACGCTTCTTAAAAAAAGTTTCCTTTTATCATTTGTTTGAAACTCCAAGTATGAACACAGCCTGAGCCTGTTTTCAACCAGAAATCAAGCGGAAATCCATTTTTGCCCTTTGGGCTGTACGCTGTATACACACTAAGAGTCAGTACTCTGGATGTGAGCTGACAACCACAGTCTTCTTCATCTTCATCAAAAGATCAACTCTCTAACGATGATCCACTTTCTAATGTCCAGTGGATCATTTTTCTGCACTTCTGTGCTGTCCGTCAACACATCATTTTCAGTGAAATCAATGGTAGTGGTGTAAACTCCTTGTCACATTAGTGACTTGGGTAAATTCTAGTGTTTTTCTACTCCAACTATACTGCCAGACATCTTTAGAAAAATCATGAAAGACATCTTGCAGCAATGAAAAACTTTCAGAGGAATGAAAACAACATTTGCAATCTGTATGCTGAAAACACCTACACAGATAACATGTCCTGAAATACTTATACTGAAGCACCACTAAAAAGACTAAAAACAAGCCCTGGATACTGAATGCTTTAAAGAGGACATATTATGAAAGATTCACTTTTTCGGTGCTTGTGCACCTACATTTGAGGATATGGAGTGCCTACCAATGCATAAACTCTGAAATAAGACAATCCAGTCAGTTTCTTTCAGGGTGCAGAAAATTTCAGAAAACATGTGCTTCAACAAGCTGTTCAGATTGTGCTCCACTTTTCTATGTCACAAGGGGAGCTTATTAGAATTATACAGACCTCCGTCTGAGTGTCTTCACCCATAACTTGAGATGTGAATCCTTTCAGTGTTAAGTAAGGAATCAAACTCTTGGGGGAGTACTGTATTAGGAAAATAATCCCTGACATGGTGGCGTGATAGAAAGCAAGCACTGCTCCCGTCTTACAATTGATTATTTTATCCTTATATCGTCACATTTATTGTTGTGGAATGTCCACGAGACAAGTTATTCCCTGTTATCACTTATGTTAAAGAGCTCTTCCTTCACTAGCATCAGTCGCGTTACTGAGAAACCAGAAAAGGGCAAAGTCTTGAAGACTTCCCTGTGGCGGAAAACTGCTCCCGTGCTTAAAAACGAATTGACACCTTCTGACCAATCAGATTCAAGAATTCACCAGTGCTGTGGTATAAATGTTGTTAATACAGAGAGTCACCTGGTAAAGGAGCATGGGGACAGACCTGCGAGAGGCCATGCAGGTAAGCGGAGGTCAAATCTTTGACCATATGATCGAAGATTCATGTATATATATGCATATATATATATATATATATTGACACGAGGTTGTGCTGATCTTTCACCAGAACACGAGGAACAGACAAAAAGTCCGGATGTTCACGATGAGAAAAGCCTTCATGTCACCGTAGCAGGACACTCAAGTAAAATCACTCCTTACTTTTAACATTAGCAGTAAAACCACCCTGTCTCTGATACATATCAGAGAATATGAATATATATATATATATATTTTTTTTTTTTGTAGGTGTGCTGCTGATTTATGTGATCATCCCGACCATTCCTCTGCTCCTGCTTATCCTCGTGGCCTCGGGGACATGCTGCTTCCAGATGCTAAGCAAGAGGTGATGAGAAATAACCTACTCACATTACAACCAGCGCAGCCTCACAGTCATTACTCTCTCAAAGTGAAATCCAGATACAGCAGCACTTCTGGCCATCAGTGAAGCTGTAATGCAGCAATACAATGCAAAGCGGACACCAACGCACCACTTCCTTATCAGTCAGCCTCAGTTTAGACTCTTCACAGTTATGGTTTACACATTTTCACAAGCGACTATATCATTTATTTTCACATGTGATTTCTCACAAGTGCTTATGTTATGCTTTCATATGGTCTGAAGGTGATTACATGCAGTATTCGTTTATGTTCCTGTTATGTTTCACACATTTTTCTATGTAGTGGACTTTACAGATGTGGTGCATTTTTTTTTTTCATTTTTACATGTGATCACGATTCATTTATTTTCACCTGATAAATTTTTACACACGATTCATTTATTTTCACATGTGATTTCGAAGTGATTCATTTGGCTCCACATGTGATTTTTCAACATGATTTGGATTCTGCCTGTGATTTTTACGATTCACTTATTTTCACCTGATTTCTTTACACATGATTCATTCATTTTTCGCACGTGATTTCTACATGATTCATTCATTCATTCATTCATTTATACGTGTTTTCTACGTGATTCATTTGTTTCCACGTGTGATTTTTCAGCACGCTTTGAATTCTGCATGTGATTTTTATGACTCATTTATTTTCACCTGATTTTTTTTACAGGATTCCATTATTTTTTGCAAGTGATTTATGTATTTACATTTGTTTTTTTTATGATTTGTTTATTTTCACACGTGATTTCTACATGACTAATTTATTTTTGCACATGATTTCTACATGATTTATGCATTTTCACATGTGATTACTGCACCATTGATTCATTTGTCTTAACCCTCCGCCACCGTCCACCTACGCCAGCAACCAAGGGCGCAGATAGCATTTTTGAACTGGGGGGGGGCTACAAAATGTTTCGG
>JAQMCW010000019.1:12504763-12515858 GCA_030068335.1 Chrysichthys cranchii
TCAAGGCCCCTTTCTGCCAGATAGATCTTTACCTCCGGGATGAAACATTGGTGAAACCAGTCAACCATCAGGAGTTTTATAATCCAGGCCTTCGGGTTGTGCATCCAGTAGACAGGCAGCAGGTTATTCTTATTTTTCAGGGCCCGGGGGATTTTGGACTTGTAAATGAGCCCAGGCTTAAGCAAAAAACCCTACAGCATTGCTGCACATGACTAGCGTGACGTGCTCTTTATGAGCCTTAAAGCCCGGGTCTCTTGCCTCCTCCTTCATGATAAAAGTATGAGATGGCATCCGCTTCCAGAATAGCGCCGTCTCGTCCATATTGAACACATGCTCCGGCCGTTATATGCCTTCTTTAATGATGTTCTTGAAAGTGTTGCCGACATAAATTTCTGCTGCGGCTTTGTCCGCAGAGCCAGCTTCTCCATGGAGACTCACACTGGCCAAGTTGAGAGGCCTTTTTTTCAAACCAGCCCTTGCTGGCGGCAAAGTCACTTTTCTTGCTTGGGGAATCCAGGTTGAGGGTTGTCCTCCAGCTCATCCCCGCCATCTGCCAACATTTCATGTGGCTGCTTGGCCTTCTCTCGTATTATATGGGTGTCCACGGGGATGTTCTTCTTCCGGCAGTCCTCAATCCAGAGTCCTAAAGCAGATTCCATCCAGACCACAGCCTTATTACGCACACTTACGACTCGTTTGGCGCCCTGATTATAAGACACTGCGGCCGTAGCTCTTATCTTCTTTTCAGCCTTCTTTATGTAGCGAACCGCGGACTTGTTGATGCCGTAATGGCGTCCTAAAAAGGAACAGCTGCTCCTTTCCTTTAACAATTCCAAAAGTTTTACCTTTTCGGCGATTGTTATCCTCTTCTGTTGGCGCTTGGGCGTAGCCCCGGAAGAAGTAGAAGGCGCAGATAGCTTTTGGGACATAATGAAGGGCTTTATTACCCACAAAAAGCTCAGCGAAACACGTTGATGCTGAATGAGCAAGACATGAGGTGCTGCTTAACACAAACCAGAATGATGCTCTTCGCTTAGTTAATCAGCACTCAGGATTCTGTAATTAGCCACGTGTTCTGATTGGGTAGCCAATTAGCCATCAGCCAATGGCACATTCTTAGAGGAAGCACGTACTCAATCGGAAAAAGCCAGGCAAACCAGCAGAAAAGCCGCAATACATAAGTAGACCAATTTAAAGGGAAACCCGCGATAGAGTGAAGGCACGGAATTTGAGGCGTGATATGGCGAGGGATCACTGTGTATACATATATATATATTCTAATGACAACAAAATTTGATATTTTTTATCTTTAGCGAAAGTGCTACATTTCATAGAAACTAGAAACTGAACACCTCTCTTCACCATGTGAAGCATGGTGGTGGCAGCATCATGCCGAGAGTTTCCCTTGGCACGCTTGAGTGCTTCTTTGACTAATCTCTCTTTGACTAATCCCCCCTTTACCCGGTCACTGACATTCTTTAAATTTTTAACCCATGGATTTAATGGCAAGTCACTGTAGCTAGCAAGCAATAGAAGTCTCACCCAAATCTTTATGTATCCTGAGGTACATATTTGCATTAATAAGGACATGTATGTGTGACTTATTGATTAATGTAGTCTTATTGAAAAATTATCTAAAAAAATATATTCGTGTTTGATAAATCTATAAATCTATGAATATTTGGACGTACTTGGGAGCACACGCAGACTTTTAGATGCTGCTGTACCTGTAATGCAAATATATGTGCATCAGTAAGTGAGGTGGTAGTAAGATGTGCATCTGTTTGTGTGCATGTGTGTGTGTGTGTGTGTGTGCATGTGTGTGTGTATGTGTGTTATTCAGGATGAAGGCGCGTGTCTCGACTCGATCCATCTCATAGGAGTGAGCCTGGGTGCACATGTTGCTGGGTTTATCGGAGCTATGCTGGGAGGCCGAGTGGGACGGATCACAGGTGTTAATCCTTTAAATAACGTGTGTGATGAGTATGCGTTTACCAGACGCAAGAAATTCAACATTTCCCTTGTGTGATTTAAAAACGTGATGTGATTTATAATACGCAGAGTAGGTTGAGTTTCAAGCCTTCATCATAGTTTTTTATTTTTCTACCATGATTTGGTTACAAATGGACAGAAACAGCGCAATAAACACATTACTGATACAATTTGAGGTTTTTCTACAGTTTCAAGAGTAGGCATTTTAACCAAGATGGATGAAAAAATATGATTGACATGACCAAATCGTCATTTCTAACTCCAGTGTCTTGCCTGTCTTACCCAGTGCTCACTGAACATTCCATTTGATCAGGTCTGGACCCCGCTGGCCCGATGTTTGCAGGCGTGCCTCCAGAGGATCGTCTGGATCCGACCGACGCTCAGTTTGTAGACGTCTTGCATACAGACATGAACTGTAAGCACCTAAACTACAGGTTGAATACAGAATACAGTGTAGTCATTTGGGGAAATAATAACAGTCACTGGTGTGTGACACTAACTAGTTGATTTGATATAAAGTGAATTAGCTAGCTAGTTTAGTTAGCTTGGATCGAGAAGGGATGCAGTAATGAGCAAGTTCTGCGTCAGAAAGTACATCTGTATACTCTGCAAGTACGTTTTATTGTCTTCATTGCGTTGGGATCCTTTGTTGTTCATAACCGCATAAATAGCAGCTAATCACCAAGAACAACATAACCTGGTAAGAGCTATGAGTTTCGCTCATTTAGCAGTGTAGACATTTTTTCTTACCCAGCTAGCTCTCGCTGCTAATGATGAACTCCTCCGGCTATACTTCATTTTTAAGGTGTTTTATCAGGCTATTTGTGTTGTAGGACGATGCTGGAGTTCCTCCTTGAGCACAGTTTGCAGTCTGCATTGATCTTCCTGTTTGTTTATTAGCATCACAACACACACTAGGTTTCTATCACACAGTATCACGTGGTATAGGATGAGTATATGATCCCAACGTTGAACCAATACCCAATAGCAGTAACGGTCCTGATGAAAACACGTTCCTGATGCATTTGTTTTGACAGCATTTGGCCTCCGAGGAGCTAACGGTCATATTGATTTCTATGCCAACGGCGGTTTAGACCAGCCTGGCTGCCCTAAGACCATCTTCTCAGGTCAGTTCATATGAACTTTACAGCTGTATTTAGAAGTAGACCTGCTACAGACTGAATAAACCTGACACTGCTTCCTCTCCTCCTTAGGAAAGTCCTATTTTGTCTGCGACCACCAGCGCTCGGTTTTTCTCTATCTGTGCTCTCTAAACCGCACTTGTCGCCTCATCGCTTATCCCTGCTCCTCCTACACCGACTTCATCAATGGCCAGTGCTTACAGTGCGACACCTTTAAACCAGCGTCCTGTCCTGTCCTGGGTAATGCAAATGTGCATCATAACACCATAGTCACCTTACAGATGGGTGGTAGATTAACGTCAGCCACCAGGACAACCTCAGTGCTCCTTGGTGTTTATTCGACGAATCATTGGAATAGATAATGTTTCGATGGTGATGATGATGATGGGAGTGAAGGTGTTGAGCTGGCTTGAGGTCTGGGACGTGTGAAGGCCCCGACATATCTTTAATATCATTTTCATGCTCAGCAAGCCTTCATGGATATGAACAGAGTCGTCCTGTGAGAGACCACGCCCATTCGGATAGAAACTGTTTCATCACCGTCAGAGGAACCTTACATATTATTATAATTTTATATGATAAATACTGTATTACCAGAGCCACTGGTTTTCCTTTATGCAATAGCAATTAATATGCCTTAATGACTTGATAATTAATGCTGTTGAGGATTTTTTTCCTCTAGGATACGATTTGAGCCAGTGGAGGGACAAATTGTTGAAACTGGGACAGACCAAAGTCTATTTCTCGACCACAGCCGAGCCGCCATACAGGAGTGAGTTTACGCCACTGTGATACCTGATCTCTTGATCTCTTGATCCTATTTTAATCACGACTCCGCAAATTTTCATTCCACTTGTTACAGAGACGAGCTACATAGTGGACACTGTTACGTGGAACCAGTACCTGCGATGGGGGGTAGTGATCCTGCGCTTTCACAGCGGCAAAAACGCTACAGAGGCACGGATCGACCAGTAAGTAGCTCTAAATTTCCGATTGTTTCTAAGCTGGTGAGATTCTTTCTACGGTTCACGAGAAATGTGTCCGCTTCTGCTCAGTAAGCTGCTGCGGTTTGAGCGCCACACCTCCACACGACTGCTCGCCCAGTTTGAAGAGGACTTGTATCCAGTTCAGAAAATCTCCTTCCACATCATGACCGGGAACGTGATCGGACCTCGATATAAGATCCGTCTCCTCCGCATTACGATTACGCCCCTGGATCTGCCGGAGAGGTGAGCGTCATAAGCGACTGCTCTGAAGCCATAAGAGAATATTATGCGTGACAACAGGAACTGCTGGATTTGTTAAGTGGACTTTCCTTAATCTTAAAAGTGACTATAAATGGATACGAGACACTGTAATCAAACTCAGGGTAATGATGCTAACTCCTGTTCACAGTGGGCTGCCTCCCACCACCACACTGCTGAGTATTTTCTTATTAGTGTTTTATTCTTTACTTAATCTTGCAATCCTGCCAGAGTTAAATCCTCGTGGTATTTCAGTATTACAGCGTCACAGCTTTTTAAGAGACAGAGATGCAGTCGGTCCCGTTAATCTAGGGATATCTCGCTAACTAGCGCGTCTCTGTAAGACAACGTTGACCACTCCCTCATGTAATCAACAAAATTTGTATAAATATATTGATTAAGCATTAGTTCACTGTTACCCAGCAATAGTGTGTGATCTGAAATATCCTCACTCGGTCGTCCGTCTTCTCCAGGCCTCCGATGTGCCGATACGACCTCGTCATGGAGGAGAACGTGGAGGTGACCTTTAAACCGCTGTTGTGTGACGAGTCTCATCTGTAAGCCTTCACAAATTTGTCATCTGTGTTACAAAGTGCAAACTGGCTAAGTCGAAGAGTGTGTATCGTCTGGGGAGGAAGCGCTGAAGAGTACGCTGTATTTTGGATGATCTTCTTGTGCCTACACGCAGACATTTTCTTTATTTCAACACTGATGAGGTGTTTTTGGACCTTTTTTTTTTTAAGGATGTCAAATCTGTTTCAATGAACTGGAACTGTTTGTTTGGACTCCACGGTGAATATGTTAACCTGTTGTTATTTTCATAAAACATCCTGTATGTAATCTATGTGATATTTTTATAGATATATATATATTCTTTGCCAATTTATTGCTATGTAGGAAGTGTTCTCTTTAAATAACCTGACCCAGCATCTCTCACAAGCCATCAAACTCTGACAGTACGTGACGAGAGCGTTGAAGTGACTGGACGCTTTTCATGTTCTATGTTAACCAACATCTCTTGGTGGTGAGCAGCGGCGTGAAAGTGGGTGTTGTTGAAGTTGAAATTCAGGCAACTTTATGATAACGATCTATGATGCGATTGAGCGCCAGCCAACTGGAATTTAGGAGTACTCCGCTCTAGAGAATACTACAGGACACAACTGTGTAAACTTTGGTTCTGTTCAAACTGTTTCCAATTAAAATGGAGGAGAAATTACTTTAATTTTCTGCCGCTTAATCCTGTTCAGGGTCACGGGGGAAGATGGAGCCAATCCCGGGGTCACACGCACCCCCATGACATTGGGCCACGCCCCACTATTTGAGAAGCACTGATTATATATATATATATATAAGGGTTTGTTCACTGCATTTTTCAACTTCTGCTGTGTGCACGCAAAAAAACCATTGAGCGAATATTTCCTGCGTGCACTCTGACAATGTGAGCGCCACTGCCACCTACTGTAGTCGACGTGCAATTACACTTTGTTTTAGTACAGCAAAAAAAAAAAAAGAAGCATGTTCCCCAGGGTCAGTCGCGCCCCCTCTGGCATCGCACCCCCACTATTTGAGAAGGACTGCATTAATGTTAAAGACCAAGGCTAATATACGTCCTATGAACTGCATGTTCAAACATGACTTTGCATCAACACAAAAGTCACATCACCCAAATGAATGGGTGAATTTTAATTTGTTTGCCATTAGCTCATTTCTTACCAAACGTGTGATCATAATTACTCATCATTTTCCTTCCTCACTTTTCAGATTAAAAGATTTCATGATGTTCATGAGGTTACCTTATACCTACTTGTGGTCAGTCAGCACGAAGATACCGGTTGTTGCGTCTGTCTGCTTTGCACCCACTTTAAATAAAGTTTGCAAGACAAAGCATTCTGAATGAACTTGTAGCCGCCTATTTAATCTACATCACAGAGCGTCCGTGAACTTTGGCAGAGCAGCCAGAGATCGCTCTCAGCTCTTTCTCTCTGAACGTACTATTAGAAAGTACGCCTTCGGACTTCCTGATCTCGTTCGAAACAACATTCAGCATCTTGAAGGTTGTGATCTGATTGTACCAATGAGGAGGGCCAAGTCGTGAGCAGAAGCTTCTCAGCTTTCCCTAGTTCAATCATGAAGTTCAGGTCTGTGGGGAGCTTCTGTGCATGTTCTCCTCATATTCTCAGGGGTTTCCTCCAAGTTCTCCTGCTTCCATCCATGTTATGGTTAAGGATTGGTTATGAAAAATTACCCCTAGCTGTGAGTGTGTGTGTGTGTATATATGTATGTATATATATGTGTGTGTGTGTGTGTGTGTGTGAGAGAGAGAGAAAGATGGCCTTCTGTCCCATCCAGGATGTATTCCTGCCTTGCACCCAGTATTCCTGGGATAGTCTCGGGTGACCCGGACCAGGATAAAGTGCTTACTGAAGATGAATTAATGATTTTGGTCATAATTGGGTGCCATGCGAGAGAACAGACAGTTAAAAAAAAAGATAAACCAATATTGTTTAGGTTTATTTCATACAAAACTCTATGTACATTATGTTGGGAAGAAACTAATGGCTAAACACAACTGTTTCTCTTAAAACTGATTAAAACAAAGAAGGGGAACAAAAAAGCAAAAACAAACAACAAAAAAAACAATGTACCTAAATATACCTAAGTGGACTATTATTTTTCCCAATGAATGCAAACTAAATGATTTATTTTAAACAAAACAGCCTCTGGATATTTTCATGAAATAGATTATGTTGTGAAAAAGGGATTCATTTTATTTCGATACTCGCCGTTTATTAAGGAGAGGGCTAAGATTTTACAGCGCCGACATGGTGCTTGCTGGTGGCTCTAAAATCAAAAACAAACATCCATGAACACTTCCCATCTTCGTCCCATACATGAAAAAGCTTGAATGAGCACATAAGGTTCTTTACACGGGCAACATAAACTGCTACACTGCCCAGTGTTCTCGTCATTTACTGAGGAGAGAACCATAAAATGATCACTATTACAAAGAAGCCATATATGAGGATCTGTGATCGACTAGCAGTGAAACTTCACATACAAGACAGACTTATTACAATCTACTTATGAAGACGGTAACAAGTGAGAAGCGAATACAACTTTCGCATGTACTCAGGTTTGAGAAGCACTCATGTTCATGATCTCCTAGCTTCCCTTCTGTGCTGTTCCTCACCAGCGCGCACCTGGAAGACATGTTGAATGTTACAGACGGAATGGTTCGTTCCAGTGATGAAGCTTTACAGCAGTATGAACGCAACACTGCGCTCCAAAATGGTGTGAACGTATCCCTTACCGTTATTTGCGTTCCTTTTCACGCGTGGACCACGTCGAGTGTGGGCGCGATTGAAATTCTGTCTGATGTCGAAATTCCTGCCGGGTCTTTTTTGATGAGGGTTGTCCTGCAGCAGAGATGCATGATGATATTCAGAACACGACGAATCCTTTTCTACACACACCAGTACCATCAGGAATAACCAATCCACTCACCCAGGGTTCCGTTTCCTGAGGCATCTCCTCAGACCAATCCGCCTCACGCGGGTCTTCGTCGCCCATGTATGCAGACTCGTTCTCCTGACTAAGCATCGACAGGAGTATATACCGCTCAGTAAAAAGAAGTGATTAAGGTATCCATTACTAAAAGGCCATAAAGGAGGTTCGTTACCTCTGAGGCCGTATCTGAGAGAAGTTCCCTCCGGTGATGGTGATCTTCACACCTTCTAGTCTCTCCAGCCTTTTCCTCTCCAGGTCATGCCGGAGATCACCAGGAGCAGGAACATGTGGCTTCCTCTGTGACTAAACAAGATGGGTTTTGATTTTTGCACGATGAAACCAGATCATGTTATTTACGCAGATGTGACAATGTAATGCACGCTGATTTACCTGCATCGGCCCAATGTTGCAGAAGATCTGCGTGTCTAAATTGGATCCAAGTGGCCTGCAGGATTCATAAACACAATGAAGAAAATGTTCATTTTTGGCTTTACTGTGGTGAAGTAATGAAGCTTCATTGAAGACGCTACAGTTGGGCTTGATTTAAGGGACGCACCGAATCCAGTCGAAAAAAAAAGTGACTCAAAACTGGTCAATATGGCTCACGTACTGAGAGCAGAATACTAAGAACGTCACACGGTGACAGTGAAGTACATCTGTGTTTATCTCATAAATGTTTAAACCAAAGACACTAAACAGTTCTACTGCTATATTAGGATCAAGTTTATGACAGACATTCTTTATCTAAGAAAAGAGTAACTTTATGCAATGGAACAACTGGATTTATGCATTAGAGGAAAAGCCAATCTCTGAGGAAGAGTTTGTGTACTATTTTACAATACAGCTGTTGGTGTAACGTGTATAGTCTGACATCTCTTCAGAAAAGACGATCAAATTACATGTTTTTGACCAAACTCCTCAGAGTTCATTAAAGGAACAGGCGTCGCTATCTACTGCAAGTACAGTTCTAACTCAGCACACTTAAAAAGTTTAACATGAGCTCACCTAAACCTCACTTATTTTGGGAAAGCATTTCAACTGGTGTTTTTGCTATAACAGAATCACAGGCGACATCAGCAAGAAGCAATAGGTCAAATTTGCAGATGTGAGGCGTAGTTCGGTTTTCTTTTGGCTCCCATCGAGATCCCTGCCACCATCACTGCTTAAACTCCTTATTAACTAAACCGAAAACGGCAAGCAATTCTTGGCAATTTCTGTGAAATTTCAACACAAGCCTGCGGTGTGTTTTAAGATCTTGTCCACACACTAACTGGGGTATATTTTTTTTGGAGGGGGGATTTCAGATCTGTTTTTGTTTTCCCTCCAAGTAATTGATTGTTTTCTCATCATTTTTGAATCTTTAAATCCCTCAAGTGTAGAAATCTCTCATAAAACGAATAAGTGTAATGATAATTCCCTAGTGTGATGATAAAAAAAAAAAAATTCTGCAAAATACAGCCACAGTTTCGTATTTTGCACGAGACGGCTACCTGTTTATGACCGGCCCGACGCCCTCCATGTCTTGCTCTTCTTCTGCAAACTCATCCGCCAAAGAATACTCTTGTTCGTTAGAGAATCGCTCATTAAGTGTCATGCCTTGACCCTGAAAATACATTTCTGATAGAGAACAAAGAATGTTAACCCAAATGCTCTAATGCTAATTCGCTGTAACCAACTTGATTATTCCAGCTACATCTGACCTTTGACTTGATGCACCAGCGTAATAATCTCTTGCGCGAAGGTCCCAGAGTGCATCGGCGTCTCCCGAAACGTCCCAGAATGCTCCAGCATGGGCAGGAAGTCAAGACGTTGTCGACCCACATTGACCAAATCAAGCGACAACTGCCTTTCAGAGGAATAGCCCAAGAGGCTGCACAAAGGATTGGGGAAGGCAGAGGATGAAGAAAGCCATCACAATATTCAAATGCAGGGCAGGTTCTACGGACCAGGGACCTAGGAATTATGAACTGACCCTTCACTAAACTCTTTGCTAAAGAGCAAAAGATCTAGGAATGGGCACCTCTGACAAGCTTTCAGGACTTTTAAATGTTGCCTGTAGGCTACATGGAAGTGTAACATCACCCGTTTTACAAAAGATATGCAAGGCGAGTCTTGGATCAAATATTATGGCGGGCATCTTTAAGACAATGTGGTAGCAGAATCTGCACTCTGCACCAGAAAAGACTCATTTTCATTAAGCACACACACCTACACTTGACCTTTGTCCTAATAAAGCGTTCCCATGAATATAAAACAAAAAGCACACACAGCTGTTGTAACTGGAAAGTACTGTACAGTCCTGGAGCTAATGCCACCCCAGCATATCCCTGGGAAATGGTCACTTGGAAAGCACCAAATTGCCCCAACAACAGGATGAGGGCTTAGCTCATCAGATTCCCAGAGGGATTGGAAAGACCCTAGGAGTTTCACCAAGCACTAAGTACACAATCAGTAAAAAGGCAAATCAATAATAAACTAGGATTTCTACCTAGTAACAAGGGGGTAATATGCTGGCATGTCATTGGCTAAAAAAAGGACTTCCATTCAGAGGTCAGGAAATAATTGTGGCAGACTATAGCATAGAAAGGGGCGTAAGTGATGCAAATTGGGGAGGGCTGAAGCCCTATATAAGCGGGGACTTTCAGAAATCATTGTCTTTTCTCCTGAGAAGATCATCTGTGTGTTTTGCTTTGCATTGAGCTTAATAAACCTTTTTGAAGAATATTTTGGAGTCAGAACGTCTTTTTGAACAACCTTCTGAGGAGGTGACCTTTGTCCACCACAACAACTTTACTGTTTTACTAGATGACACTTGGTCCTGTTTCAATACTCGCTTTAACACAACCACTCACAATGACAAGATTTTAAAATAATTTTCACTGGTGACTACAATAATTTACAACGCATAATGTTTAATTTACAACGTAACCTATACTGACTCAATCGCTTGCCCTTCCAAGTGATCACCTAACAAACATCACGGACCTAATATAGGAATGGACCCTTAAAATACAAGAAAATGTATGTGAAGGGATACAATTAGAAAATCGAGTGTTTCACAGCATCTGAAATGGGGCTTAAATGCTCTCCGTAAAATCCAATAATTACCTGCCTGAGATTCCAGAACAAAGCAGGGCCCGGTTTCCCGAAATGTTCTTATCGCTAAGTAGTTCTTAAGTTATGCCTTAACCTCTCTCTTAACGTTGTGGT
>JAQMCW010000019.1:12537456-12552606 GCA_030068335.1 Chrysichthys cranchii
AAACACATTCATTGTATTTACATTCATTTCAATGGGAAACACTGATTCGGGTCGCGAACAAATCGGGTCACGAACAGTCTTGGAACGAATTAAGTTCGTGATCCGAGGTCCTAATGTATATGAAATCACAGACTCAAGCGATTGTCTAGTGTAGCTGTGATTGACAGGGGAGAGAGACTATGCCCCTCCCACCTAGCGAGCACACCCATATTTGCTCTCTAAACTCCAGGCCGCAGACATCAGGATTTGCCCTCCCTGCACGAACATTAACGTAGCTTTTGCACGTAACTCACTGAATCTGAATACACTCCAATGTAACAGGAACAAAAACAAAAAGGGATCGTGTCGGAGCTGGAACCTTTTGGGGGTGCTGGGCTTCTTGCAGCCAGACGAGCTCTTGGTGGGTGTCATGGGAGAATCAAGTCGCTTCGCCGAGGAGTCGGTGACCACCCCGGCTTGTTTCTCTGTCTGTAAATGACAAATATGAATTTATAATGGCTGAATGGGCACGTCCCGTTTTTCCTGCAGCTGTGAATGATCTCACATGGACACTCAGAAAAACATTCAACACTTTACTCCCAATCCCCTGCCTCGCTGTTGTCCATAATCTCACCATGATGCTCTACATGTGTACATTTAAACCTCAAATAATTGCTGAAATATTGGTCTGTGCATGTATGTATGTGGCAGCTTGCAGAGCTGTAAAAAAAAAAAAAAAAAAAAAGCTCTGAAGCAGAAAACACCGTGATCAGAGCAAAGCAGTTGCTAGGAGACCGTCTCCTTGGTGGGTTGTGTCCTCCAGTTTCGCCCACCCAATAATCTGAATCGGAGATATGCAATGAAAAAAATGGATGTGTAAACGAACACCATAAATAGCCGAGTTACCAACGGAGCTGACCTGCGGGGGTTTGGGGGTTGTGGATACCCCTTGGGATTCCTCTAATGGTCCAGATGTGGAGCTGGTCTTCTTTCCGGCTCTGCTCGGTGAAGCTTTATATGGGGACCTGTGGGGGCTGGGCGAAGCTAAACAAGGACAAAGGCAAGACAGCGGAGGGTCAGAGGTCATACAGGGATTACGGGAGGACAGAATCACCAGCGATGAGTGACGCTTGGTAGAATCACGCTTGCCTCTCCCTGTTGTTTGCGCTAAAGCAGCTGAGGAGTTAGAGGAGGCAAGGTGGCTGATCAGGTCCAGGTCTGGACACTCCGGTGGAATCATGAAGTCTGGTACTGCAGACAGAGCGACAGAGAGAGAGAGAGAGAGAGAGAGAGAGAGAGAGAGAGACAGCGTGAGAGAAAGGCATTGTGGGGCGTCAGAGACTACTGAAGTGCCCGGGGCGAATCATTTTGAGAGCAGACTGACAATGCGATCAGGGTTCACTCTGTGATTCGAGCTTTAGAGATACTGCACTTGCCAATGCAACGCGAGAAATCTTTCGGCACAATATGTAGCGCTAATCAGGAATAAAAAGAGTACGAACTTAACTATCTGTCCAATTTGGTCTTGTGAATGCCCGGCAACATGTTAACCATATTAAATATGGTTTTGTGCAAAAGTTTGTACACCCTTAGGACCGACTGACGAAGACGATGAAATGCAATTAATACCAAGAGGTGTTATACGTTTCATAACGGCGGTCTAAGGGTGTATGTTCAAATATTAATGGTGGAAAAAACACCCCGGAATGGTTAACCGTCAGTTCGAATGACGGTGTACAGCTGCATCGCTGATTATTATTCTATAGGAGCATGATGCACAGTTGTACTTTACATAATATACAATTACTAACTGCTGAATTGCAGAAAACCAGCAGATCTGGCAACACTGGTTGGCGCGGTAAACTCAACGCACCCCCCTCACGTTTGCTCCGATTGGCTCCTCGTGACCAGAGAAGGTCCAGGGTTTAGCATTAACAACAGAGGTGCGTGCAGGTCAAATTAACACCCGTGTTGGTGGTGCCCGTATTTCATGAAATATCCGAAAATCTTCATTTATTCTTCGATATCTCTATCTGCATCAGTGTTCATGGGCTTTGGAGGACTGGGATGTGGATTTGCACATATAATGAGCTAACGAACAGATGAAGCATGCACCCTCCCCCCCCTCGGCACTGGACGAGCACCGCAGCTCCGGGCCGAGCTCAATTCCACTTCCTGCACATCCGCCCTTCCCAGTGCGCAGGATACGGATCTGCCTCTGGCTACATGTGCTCCGTTTAACGATGAATTACACTTGGCGAGTTTTAATTCGAGGAAATGTCCCAGTGGCACACGCTGGCCGTCTATAAGCTTTACAGCGGCGAGAGTGTAAAAACGTTCAGGCATGAGATAAGACATCAGGAGCAGAAAAGCCTACGAGAAAACACACCTCAGATGAGACAAAGGAAAAAATACAACATGACATCAGACACGTAACACGATGAGTAACCACCCACAGACAGACACACACACACACACACACACACACACACACACACACACACACAAATGCAAGATGGGATGACAGCAAAAGCAGCTGGAGATTAGTACCGGCTTTGGATTGGTTGGCAGGCAGGAGAGAAGCAGGCTCATTGGCCATGATGGAGGAAGCAGCAGGAAAGGGCGGGGCAATCTTAGGATCACCTACGCAGCAGGTGACGCAGGGCAGAGAAAGCACAGGTTTATTTATGAGTTCACAGAAGCACACGTCATACATTCCTCCTTCACTTACTTCAGTCCATGCTACGAATCTGATCTCCCAATGTGGAGATATTTTACAGTCAAAAGCAACTGCGTATGAACACGGCAGGGAAGTGGTCATGTGATCAGGTCAGGAATCTGAGAATTTCGACGATTTCGACAATCGGACGTCGCTACACACCTTGTTATAGCATTACTCAGTGACGTCACCACATGACCGCCACCCCAACGTTTTAAAGGGAACGTGCTGAGGATTTACGTTTGAAATGCGATCTGGCGATGTAACGTGGCGTACTAACCATAGAAAGAAAATACGTAGAGAACAGGCCAGTTAGAAAAGCACGGATTTTCTACATAGAAACTTCCCTGATTAACATGTGACTGCTCAAAGCAACCTGAACCAAGAAGATGGCCGTTGTGGATTGTTGATTGTTATGCGCCCAACGTGATGATGGCGAACGACAAAAAGAGCGACTCGTACGAGACCGGCACACCACTGAGGCCGTGCGCGTGATTGAATGATATCTGATTTAAACACGTTAGCCAATTGGAGCAAAGCTATTAACGTTTTCATACCGTGCCAAAACGGCATAAGAAAAAAAGAACCAAGGCATTTTTTTTTTTTGTTTGTTTGGTTGGGGTTTTTTTTCCCCCCGTAAAAAAAAAAAAAATCACAAGCTTTATAAAAGCATTTCGGGGAATAATAACAGAAAATACCTGAAAACGTATGACGTCCCCTGTTAAAATGGCAGATCGCTGAACAAAATCACGCCAGATCGTTTTACACGTCTAGCGCGGTGTAACAACCGACGTCAGCCGAGCGAAACACAAGGAGAACGTTTTAGGAGGAAGAAAAGCACTCAGTATTTTGAGGGAAGTCTCCACCGCCGAGTAAGCACATCTTGATTTGGCGATTTTGTTCCGCACGTCCTTGTGAAAATGCTCCAGATCCATCAAACTGCGAGGCGATCGAGTGTACGTAACCCTCGACAGATCATTCCAGGGTTTAAATCTGGGGTCTGACTGGGCCGTTCCAAAATGTCCATCGTATTGAAGCTGAAAGCCGTTCCTTTGTTCTTTGACTTGGATTTGTGCTTTTGGGTGGATATCATGCTGAAATCCGACATTTTTCCTTCCTCATCACATGACTAAGAGAAGCTGCAGGGTTTGTCCCAAAGCATGCATGTTTCCCTCGATCTTGACTCGAGGCCCAGTCCCAGAAGAAAAGTTGCTCCGTAGTATGATGCTGCCACCACCGCGCTTCACCGTGGATATGGTGATCTTTGGGCGATAAACTGTTTTGTTTTTGGGCCAAACACATCTTTTAGAATCAGGCCCCGAAACCTTCTACCTCCTGCTCATCAAACCGTTCCACCTTTCAGGTGATTTAGGTGGGCTCAAACGGGCGGAGACGTTTTAAGTAGGCCCTGTGCTTGGTAATCGGCGATGTATCAGTGGTGCATCGGTTTTGTCTGCCTTGTTGATGAAGGCGGTCACGGTGCTCCATGGTACAGCTAATGTTTTGGAAATTCTTTGTCTCCCTCTCTGGATCGATATTGTTCAACAGCGAGATACTGCGCATGCTGTAGGCGGACCACGGCCTCAGCACTCTGCTCAAAGCCAGAAGATGTTAAGACAATCCTCCAGAAACAGCTGATCTTTACTTTGGGTCGATCAGACTGACTTTAGCGTTTGAGAATGACTTTTGAACATGAGTCGGAACGTGACTGGGTCATTCCGAGCACGGTCCGATTCCCATTATAAAAGCGTGTCAGGGTTTCTTCTTTTTCTCCCCTGGAAAACATTTCTATTCGTTTTTTGCTCTTAAGTGGAAAAAAGGTCTGATATTATTTATCTCGTGTGTGGTTTTTTTTTTTCACAACACAAAAACCTGCCATTTTAACTGGGTTGTGCGCTCCGAGACACGCCTTCAGGGTTAAGAAGCTGAACACGGATTTTTGGCCTCATCATCGTACTCGCGTACGTCGGCTCCTGACGGCAAAAAGACTCGACATGCAGCTGAACTGCTGTATAGGTTTCAAAAGTGACACAATGAATGAGCGGGGTGAAATATTAATATGGCGTGTCAGCAAAATGCTGGGCAGCAAGCGCGCACTTGGGAAATGCGTCTTTTCTTTTTTTTTTCTTTTTCAGAGTCAAGCTGGATGGTAACGTGATCCGCACTGGGGGGGGAAAGGAACACTGATGCTGATGAAGAGCTCAGGTTATCTCGGAGCAGCTCTTCAGTTCTCTAGAAGCAACCTTAACAAAACGCGAAGCTGGATCGATGTACATCTCTTTATAAGTTTATAGAATTACCCCGGATTGACTCACGCGTCACGTGGGCCGATCGCGGATCTTCGGTCTCTCAGACAGGGTGAATTATTAATGTCGTTATGAATGCACCACAGAGTCCGGGCGGTGCTCCTGTGGCTCTGTT
Organism: Chrysichthys cranchii; assembly: GCA_030068335.1. NCBI lineage: Eukaryota > Metazoa > Chordata > Actinopteri > Siluriformes > Claroteidae > Chrysichthys > Chrysichthys cranchii. Next base: position 12,542,576 of record JAQMCW010000019.1, read on the forward strand.
GCTGCTTTGTGGAAAAACACGCCTGCTAATGGAAGGGATGCTTTTACAAGCTAAAGAAGATTCGCTTAAAGGTGTGATGAGAGAGAAATGCAGATTTTTGTCCGCAGGGATGTTTTTAAGAGGGATGCCAGAGTTTATTCAGCATCACTGAATCACTGTGAGTCGCTAATCAGGTCTAACCTTGAGCTTCTTTAGAGAGAGCTCAGTGACACACTCTGGTGCTCGACGCCACCTTTTTTGGTGCCGAACTGCATCACTTCTAACACTGAGCTGCTGCAGTTTGTTAGGTAACACCCACACCGGCTCTGGCATCGTTAAAAACCTAAAAATCCACCCCTGCATTGCAGCCTACACACCCTGTGTTACATGCTGTCATCCTCCTCCTCCCCCGGGGATATGGATCTCACACTCACCCTCGCAGGCTCGTGGTGGGCCGCCCCACGTCCATCGCTTGGGTCTCTGCTCCAGTGGCGGTCCGCGGTCCTCCGAGCGCCGCATCAACGCCTCCAGGTGCTCCTGCTCGTTGCGTTCCAAAACAGGGAAGACCAGATTCTCTCTGACTGAGCTGTCGCTGCGGCGCCGCAAGGATGGAGACAGGGCCGGCTGATGCTCCATGCCGACTGTCTCCAACCCTCAAGCTCTCTCTCTCTCTCTCTCGCTCACACACACACACACACACACACACACAAAGATGCACTACCTCTCTTCCTCACTCACTGCTGGATAATAACAAGGAAGGGCCTGGCCCTGTGAGTGTGTGTGTGTGTGTGTGTGTGTGTGTGTGTCTGTCTGTCTCCGTCTCTCTCTCTCTCTCTCTCTCTCTCCCTCTCTCTCTCTCAGGTGATGGAGTGTGTCTAAAACAGCACAGCTACACAGAGACCAGCAAGGCCCGCCCAGACCCCTCCCTTCATCCCCCAATCGCACCCGGCTGTTCTCACACACACACACACACACACACACACAGTAGCTATGGAAATGACACAGGTCACATCAGTGTTATCGGGAAATCTTTCTCTCTCTCTCCTGGACGCTCTCTCTCTCTCTCTCTTTCTCGTCCCGCTCGTTCTTGTTTTCCATTTACACAATGGCTGCATTTCCTCTCTAAATTTAACTCTTTAAGTGCCCCGGTGGCACCGATTGCAACAGTATACACGTCAGTACATAATATACACAATACGTTATGTGTATTGAATTATGTTAAATGATATATACAAGCCAAAGATGGAAAGGGTTTTCGAAAACACAACAAACAGGGAAAAGCCATGCCACTAGGGTTTCCTATACCTTTCCCCCATGCAGTATTGTTTAGTAGTAATTTATTAAGTTATTTTTAAGAATAAGGCGAGCTATGCGTTTTTAAAAAGGCTCAACATAGTTTCATCCCGTTAACATGTAATTTAGTATATATATATATATGTTGTTATACGTAGTTGCTGTTATTTTGTTATTATTTTTAGGTATTACAGTTGTATGATTGTAGTTCAAAAATAAGGATAAAATTACAGCTTGTTGAAATAATTTTTTTTCCCTTTTCTGGGTGCCAAATAAAAGAGCAAAATCACGAATAATAAATAAAAAATAAAAAAAAACTCAGATAATACGAAATAAATAAAACTAACCATGCCAAACCAAGGCCTAATTTGTTCACTGCTTATCAGTAAGAAGTTATCATAAGGAAAAGAAGAACATATATATATATATATTCTCACAAGTAAAAAGGATTGATTTTAATATTTAACACCTCAGTTAGACTGTAAATGGGTAAAAAAAAAACCTTCCTGTGTTTGACATACAGTATACATATTGCATCTCTAATGACTTTTTCCCCCCCATCATCATCCACTGAGTCAGATTAACTAGAAAAAAATCGGACGACATTTTTTTCTGTTTATCCTGCTTGTGTGTGTGGATTTACAGCGGCGCAGATTTCAGATATGGATTTGTTCTGATGCTACTGCAGAGGAAGTGAAATCAATGTGATGGCAGCGCACTGGCCAACAACAGAGTCATCTAAAGTAAGACTTTACACACGCAGCATTAAAACCCTCGACCTGGAGCAATCACATCAATCCAACATCAATCCAGCGGCACAGACGCACACTTTCAGATTACAGGACACAGAGCGGAGCAGGCGGGGACTTTCTTCTAGAACGACGCCTTTGTTTCCTACAGAAACTCTTCATCGCACTGGATGGTAAATGATGCCAAGTGGGTCTGGGCTAATTGTGATTTATGCACCTGTCAGCGTGTGATGGAAATCGGGACCGGTGAGGTCATGGTGCCACGCCGGAGTGAGCGACGGTTAACATGGGGGATGGTCATGCAACGTTTTCAATCAACAGACACAATGAAAGCCTACACTTCCTCTTGCTGAATATTAAATCGCTCATTATTTTAAAAACGGCACAATATGCAACAATATTAGCAACTGATTAACTGTGCAGAGTGAGCATGTTCTCCCCAAGTCTGTGTGGGGTTTCCTCGGGGCACTCCGGTTTCCTCCCACAGCCCAAAGACATGCAGATTAGCTCGAGTGGCTACTCTAAATTGTCCATAGGTGTGAATGTGAGTGTGAATGACTCGCCCAAAGTGAACAGATGATGGTTAGAAAACAAATCCTCTGACCTTTTCCCAGTCTTCATCTGTCCAGTTTGGGTGCGTCTGTCCTCAGTCTGTCATTCTGAGGCTGACCGCAGTGCAAGCTGATGGATGTGCTCTTCTGCGGTTGTAGCTCATCCACCTCAAGGTTTAACATGTCACGTGTTATGAGATGCTTTTCCTTTTCTCATCACGGTTGTAACGAGTGATTATTTGAGTTCCTATAGACTTCCTGCCAGCTCCGACGTCATCAACAGCATGTTTCGGTCTGCAGGGCCTCAGCGCTCAGGATGAGTGGTTTTTTTCTTGTTTTGTTTTTTTCTTTTTTGCACCGTTCTATGTAAGCTCCAGAGAAAATCCCACAAGCTCAACAGTTTCTGAAATACCAAAACAGGCCCTTTTGGCAACACCACCCATACCTCGGTTAAACTCCCTGAGATCGCACGTTTTCCCCATTCTGGTGAGCCAGACAGACAAAGAAAATAAGATCAAACGAAGCAGAAGGATGAGAGGACATGTGAGACACTGACCTTGTCCTCTTCACCACGCTGCCTCCTCTTTTGCTCCACGGCGGCTCGACGACGCTCCTCTCGCTGCCGCTGCTCCTCCAGACGCCTGCCTCGCTCCTCCAGCGAGCGCTCATACTGCTTACGGAAACGCTGCTCCTTCTCCCACAGCTCCTTCTCCCGGGATGCTGTACACACACGGTGAACTTCAGGAAATATAAATAACGAAGCAGACCATCTCTGCATTCCCTCACGGTTTCTCACGCATGTTCATAGTGCTCTTCCAGTGAAGTCTGCAGTACTCTTATGGAAAATTTGGACTTTACCGTTACTTCAAATGAATACTTGGACCCTGAAAAACTTACGTACTTAAGTATATGTCCATGATCAGAAAAAACATAGTTACTCCTTCCTTTCTTCCTGACCTTCAAAATCCTTGTTATAACTTTTGTACTTTTTTTTTTTCTTTCATCTTAGGACATTGTCTTTTGCTGGATTTCTCCTTTCGCTCCCATGTAAAGATTTTAATGTGCTGTCAAATCGAAAGAAGTATACAGTGCTACCTTGACTTACGAGTGTCCCAACTAACGAGTCTTTCGAGATACGAGCCGTTTCTCTCGGGCGATCTTTTGCTTTGAGTTAAGAGCTAAAATTCAGGTTATGAGCCAGCTTCAGATCCCCCACCGCTAGACGGCGCAATTTGGTTCGAAGAAAGTGAGTGCGAAGGACAGCGCTAAGGAGAAGAAGCGGATGATGTGCATTGAATTAAAGAAAGAAATGATCAAAAAAACACGACCAAGGTGTGCGTGTAGTTGACTTGGCGTAGCAGTTTGAGCGTAGCACTTCTACGATCTGCACCATACTGAAGCAGGAGTAGTTCATGAAGGCTATAACGCCAACCAAGGGCGCTAAAATTATTTTCTTACTTTCAGACTTTATTCAAAAGAAAAACCCAGAAAAAGTTGCACCTGGGCGTGCGACTGCGCTATTTAATGACACGCGCCCTAACTCATTTCAGAAACATTCTCAAAGGGACGATGAAACAGACCTCATTGGACAGGTTTTTATCGAAAAACCCTGCAGATGAAAGTCAGGAAAGCGGGGCGAAAAAGGGCAAAAATCAGCAAATAAGATTCAGTTATTCAGTTCAGCCTTTCTCCTCCACCTCCGTCAGCATCTTCAAGTCGTCTGATCTCCAAGCAAAATGCTGTACATTATATTTAATAAAAACCACTTTATTGCAGTACATTCTATTGTATTGTGTTTATATACAATATTCGTTATTTAACAAAAAAATTGTGGTGTTTTGGGGGCGGTCCGGAACGGATTACTGGCATTTCAATTCATTTCAGTGGGGAAAACTGATTTGACATACGAGTAATTTGAGTTACGAGCTCCGTCATGGAACAAATTAAACTAGTAAGTCAAGGCACCACCGTATTACGTATGTTGAATTACCAAGTTTCACATTTAAGCTAGTTTCGGCTAATTAAATTAGCAAGCTAGCTATATTTGCTACATAGGTATCCTCTTTAAATTTCCTTTTTTAATATATGGGTTATTAAACATTAATTAATGAGCAACAGAAATTCTAGTTTTGGGGTTTTTACAGTTGGCATAATACAGTAATCCCTCGTCCTTAGCGGCAGTTACGTTCCAAAACTCCCCGCGAAAGACGAAAATCTGCGATACACAGCTGCCAACCCAAAATGCATTTTTTAAGCCCTAAATGCTCCTCCCACGTTCTTTAAACACATTCTAGACACAATTAAACACAAAGAAAACATTTGCGAGCATATAGCGAGGTGAATTTTGAGTCGAATTCATAGAAACATCACATTTATAGCGAGTAATGTAATGTGCTGTACACTATACTAGCGTAGCCTATACTGCATAATACTGTAATTAATAAACACTTGCTACAGCCTGGATTTCAGAATCACTACAGTTATCATAAACAACAGATGGTACAGTACTGACATAAGCAACTGAATCAATAAACAGCTGTTTGATGAATCCTGCTGACGAAAAAATCCATAAAAACAATTCTTTAGAGGTTTCGTGGATGCCACGAAATACCAGGGAAATCTGCAAAAAATAAATCGATCCATGACTAGCCGGGGACGTGAAATGTAAACTGCGATATAGTGGTGGATTACTGTATTTTGCTAAAAACTCAAAGCTGATCATGCCTGAGTTTTCATGACTAGCTAGTTTGCTAAGCAATCACTCACTCATCTTCTGACGCTTAGTCCTGTTCAGGGTCGTGGGGGGGAAGCTGGAGCCAATCCCAGCTGACTTCAGGCGAGAGGCGGGGTTACACCCTGGGCAGGTCGCCAATCCGCCGCAGGGCGACACACAGAGACAGACAACCATTCACACCTACGGGCAATTTAGAGTAGCCAGTTAGCCTAATCCCCTCTGTGCATGTCTTTGGGAGGAAACCAGAGTACCCAGAGGAAACCCACATGGACACGGGGAGAACATGCAAACTCCACACAGAAAGACACCCAGGCTGACCCCGGGGATCAAACCCAGAACCTCCTTGCCGTGAGGCGACAGTGCTAACCACCACACCCCCATGTCGCCTAGAGAAGGATGTCTGCTCAGAAATGTGTCAGGACGTCATGGAGACCGTAAAATGCAAGGATTTTATCCGCCGTACCTTGAGTCTTCTCCTTCTCCTCTCTCCTCTCCTTGGCCAATCTCACTCGGTCTTTTGTTGAGTCTTCGAAAAGAGAATCACAACGTGACGAACAGAACGAACGCATCTTTTTGGAACATATTCAGTCCCGCATGTGCATGATCAGTGAAATTCAGCTTCTTAATCGGGTTCATTGCCCATTGTTCTGCACATGAATGCAGTGTGACACGAGGGGGGAAATAAGACCATTTCTTATTTTCCCTATTGTGTGGCTCGTACTCTCAGTTCGGCACGGCATCTGCACGGACTAGAAGGGAAATAATTGGAAAAAGCAATTCCTCCATTTTGAAATGAGCTCACACCTCTTTTAGGGGGACAAATTCACAGCCAGGGATTTCTTCATATTCCTGGGAATCTTAAAGTCAGAGGTTTAGGGCATTCACTTATGCATTAATGTGGTGGTTGATGCAGACAGATAGACAGACAGACAGATAGATCATGAATTGGTGTTTGAGACCGACTGGGAGTCTGTCATGCACGTGCCAGATGAATATCAGCCCTTTCTACATGACTATATCATCAGTGGATCACTGTTCTCAAGCCTGTTTAGGATCAAGTGCACATTTCCTCTCTGTGCATCTGGTCCTCAGAGAGCAGTGGAGCAACTGTGCACACGATTCCACATTTGCAGCATTTCAGGATTTTCTCTGCATGTCTCCAGCCTTCTCTCGTGCACAAAAACACCACCCCTTCCACATATTCCTGTCCTTTTCACACTGTTTACAGTCAGAGCAGATCTGGGGCTATTCCTCCAGCCTAAGCAATTCTTCACTAAAGGAATTCGTGCGCGTGCACTTAAGGATATGATGAAAGTCACTTACTTGACTTCTCCACAATTGCAGCCATCTCCATTCTTGCTCCCAAAAAAAAAAAAAAACAATGAGAATTTTCACCAGCGCGCGCGAGCACACGCGACTCTGCACTATTTACATGACATGAGTCACGTGACAGGATGCATGAAATGATAGAAGGATCAAGGTGTAGATTTCTCTGGGCTTTTTTTTTTTCTTTTTCTAATCCATCTGTTTTGCGGAGCAGCCAATGAGCAGAGCGCGCGCGTCCCGACAGTGTGTGTGTGTGTGTGTGTGTGAGAACGGCGAGCGCGCGCGCCGTCGTAAGGCGATGCGTTACGTCATGGTGGGGACGTGGGTCTACCTATGGTAGCCATGGCAACTCTTCCCTCTGGAGCAACAGAAAATCAGCTTTTCCGTCCTGACAGTAGATGGCTGCAGTATTTATTTTTCTACTGATTGATTGATTGAGTGAAAAGCTCCGTGGCACGTGCTGAGTGCAGGGGCGCGCGCGGGTTACACACACAGGGTGGGATGGTCGTCGTTTCTGCTTCACGCGCATACCGGAAATGGCACTTTTTGTCCACAAAGACGCATTCAAAAAAAAAAAAAGAAAAAGAAAAGAAAAGAAAAGACGAAAGGATGTACAGCATGAGACTGCATTTGCAGAATATCTGCTTTGCGCCCTGGTGCAAAAGTATTGGCACCCGAATAACGTCCTTCTTGTTGTTTTGCACAATTTATTGCTCCTAAAAGCCTCCTAAAGAGTTAAGCTGGAAAAAACAAACAAAAAAAAACCCAATACGATTCGTGCTGCACATGATTTACTTTATCTGCTTGAAGTGCACAAAGGGCTAATAGCTCTTAGAGAGGTTTATATCGAGTCACCACGCCCCTTTAGCCACAAACCAACGCGCACGTGCGGCGCAACAGCAGCCATCAGTCTGTGACCCGGAGGAGACTCTGCTGACTGACTGACTGACCGACCGTGTGCAGTGCTGAGGAGCTCTCCTTCTCCAGGAGAATCTAGGAGAATATGCATGGGGTATATGAAGCATGCACACGTGATGGACTGCCACGTGCAGTGTGTGTGTGTGTGTGTGTGTGAGAGAGATCAGTGAAGCCTGAAGGCAAACCTGCACGTGCAAATCCTATTTTTTTCCCAATAAAAGAACATACACCATGTGAAAATGAAGCCTATTTACACAACCTGGTTTTGTGACAAAAGAAAAAGATTATGCCAAATCTGTCTCTGTCTCACGCACGCGCACGCGCACACACACACACACACACACAAATATTAGTTGACTATTTACCCAAGTCTCCAAAGACATCCAGGTGAGTAAGTTTGCTTGTTCATATGTCTCTTCAAAAGTGTGAGGAGACCAAAAATAAAAAATTAATAATCCAGCTGCTGCTGAATCTGAATCATCATGTAGAGGTCAGAGTGTAAACACGTGAATATTATGATGCATTAAATTAATATTAGCAACCTGTTGGGGGTGTGGAGGGCAGAGTGACTTTAACCATGGCAGAACCTTCTGGTGTGAGTAGTTCAGAAACTGTACCTAGAGTGGTGCGGAAAACAAACACCATCCAGGCAGTGGGCAGCATTTGCGTGAGTGGATGTGCTCACCGTTGTTGTGGATCAGTCGAGAAAGGCTGATCTGCCAGGGTGAGGGCTCACAGGAAAGCTACAGTAACTCAAATAACTGCTCTTTACAACCGTGGTGAGCAGAAACATCTAGGTAGACTTTTCTACACCAGCCGAAGACCACATCAGGTCCTACTTGCATCAGCCAAGAACAGGAAACTTAGGGTCCAGATGAAAGCTGGGAAATAAAGTGATCTCAAAGTCATTGAAAGACATTTCTTTCTCAAATCTGATGTTTGATGTGATGTGATGTGAACATTAACTGAAGGTCTTCCCCTTTATCTGTGTGACTGGCTGATTGCATGGACGAGCAGGTGCACAGGTGTGAGTATAGTTGAGTATATTTTGTACAGCGTTACGTATACTCACTCACCTTCTGACTCTTAATCCTGTTCAGGGTCGTGGGGGGAAGCTGGAGCTAATCCCAGCTGACCTCAGGCGAGAGGCGGGGTACACCCTGGGCAGGTCACCAATCCAATGCAGGACAACACGCAGAGACAGACAACCATTCACACTCTCGTTCACGCCTGCGGCAATTTAGAGTAAATTAGCCAAATCCCCTCTGTGCATGGCTTTGGGCTGTGGAGGAAACTAGAGTACCAGGAGGAAACCCTCACGGACACGGGCCGAACATACAAACTCCACACAGAAAGACGCCCAAGCTTGACCCCAGGGATCGAACCCAGGACCTTCTTGCTGTGAGGCAACAGTGCTGACCACTAAGCCTATTAGTATTACTGGAATGCTTACTGGAAACACTACACTCACTGTGGAGACCCATGGACGTGTTACCCACTAGGAGTCTAAGAGCATTTAAATATCAAATAAACCCTTTAATCCTCCCTTTTCCTCCACAAAGTGCAAGTACTGACACAGTTTCAGTTCATGTTAAACGCCTGACAGGTTCTCAGGATTACAAAGAAAATAAAGCCCCATAGAATGGAGCCTGCAGGGCACACTTTACAGCAGGTTATTACACACCCTTACGAGTCCTCCGCAGTGTTTCACTGGATAATTAGGTGAAGCTCAGGTTCCTTCTCAGAGTTCTGGGGATCACTGCTAGATAAACCCACAACCTGGATCTACAGGAGATGATGTCGATGCACAGTCTGTACGTGCACAAGCAGGATCACATGCATTACCGGTATATTACATTAAAGATCAGGATAAAGTGACAACAGAAGCACAGCTTACATGTCTGAAAAGATGAACAACAAAAATCACCAAATTAATTTCACTTAGTATCATCTTTTATTTCAAAATCATTTGTTTTTTTTTGTTGAGCAAAAGCAGCAGAGAAGGAAAACCACCAACTTTCCCCATGATGCCATAATGATGTTAATGACATAAATCCACAATTTAACAATTCGTTATTATTATTATATTTTTTTTTATACTAAGGACACAATGCATGAAAGAATGACCCGATGTCTCATTTTGGATTTCTGAATACAAAAATATTTGGAGCTTTGATTTTTTTTTTTAACGCCCTCTTCTTAAATTAGAGAAAGCAAACATTCGAGGCTCACTTCAGAATAAGTGGCTCAGATCTGAATTAGACATGCACCGATTTAAACGTTACTAACTTTTAATTTGATTAAAAGGAAGCAAGGAAGCTTCAGGGGGACAGGGGTTCGGAGACATGCGCAGATTTGAAACATTAGACCACAATCGATGTGTGTGAAAGCGGTGGCAGCCGTGAAGAGAAAAGCATCGGTGCATCTCCAGTGTGAATTTATTCATTTTAATTGATTTAAAGCAGCGGATTTGTATTTATA
>JAQMCW010000019.1:12572269-12588545 GCA_030068335.1 Chrysichthys cranchii
TTGAAATAAAGAAAGAAATAATCGCAAAACATGAGAAGCGCCACCATATCCCTCCGCCGCCGTCCACCTACGCCAGCAACTACATATCCACCGCAAAAGGAACGTGTATTAAAATCATCTGTTTATTTCATTTAGTTTTATTTTTGTATTATTAAGGTGATTTTCATTTTATTCTGTTTTATTGCCCCACATAAACCCATAATACACTTTAAAAACATGTTCCTGAGAGCTGAAATACAATAATTGTATTTCCATTCACTTCAACGGGAAAAACTGATTCGAGTCGAGAACAAATCGGGTCACCAACAGAGTCACGGAATGGATTAAGTTCGTGAGCCGAGGGTCCACTGTAAATAAGTTTCCATATGCGCTGGAAGCACATTACAAACATACAAACACTGTGAATCCTAATATTGCTCTCAAGTAAATTCGTGGAGTTGTGCATGTTCACACTATTCTGGTGCAGAAATTAGCCCCGCCCTTGGCTTGCAAGGAAATTCTTCAGTCCCGCCCCCTTTTCCTTTAAATAAACGAACATGTAAACCACGTGTTGTTTGGACCGATGGTTTGGGTTCGGTTATCAAAATCCCAAGGGTTTGTCATGTATCAGAAAACTCGTGCAAAGTCCTCTGAGCCGCACGGTGACGTGACGTGGCGAGTTAATAATAATAATAATAATAATAATAATAATAATAATAATAATAATAATTTAAGTGAGTTATTAATACATAAAAAACACCCCACTGAACTACTTGATTGTTCGAAATCTTTTAGGAGCAGACGGGAAAGGAAAGGGCGGTGATCAGGAACTACCTACCCGTCAGCTTAATGTGGCCTTCCTCGTCCAGCAGGATGCTGAAATCAGACAAAATGTCAGAAAGATGATCAAAAAAGTGAACGCCTTTAATACGTTATTCCTCATCAAGGGAGCCGTAACTCCACTACTGCACACACACGCGCGCGCGCGCACACACACTTATTTACTGCAGCCTCTCTACATATTAAAATGATGACTCAGACTTGAGCTGATCTGTCAGAATGCATCCCTGCCAATAATGTTCCGTTATGTCTAAAAACAAACTGCATTACTGAGAGAAAATAAAAATACGAATAACTAAAAGCTACAAAAAAAAAAAAGACAGTCATGTTGCACAGTGTCAGATTACCTAATGACAGACAGCGGCGTTTCCCTGGCAACATGTACAACTCCTCACAGTGTTTGTGCTGGAAGAGTGCGAAGGAGTGACTGAGTGATGCTTCCACAGCGCTCGTGCGTGGTGTGTTGGTGTACCGTGTACGTATGCTTTGTGGAACGTGGCACTACAAGACGCCAAACTACAAGATGTCTGCTTGTTCGCATGAAGCAAGATCTGAATCTTTTTTTTTCTGTCAATCTTTTTTGCTGTTCAGCCAAGTTGATCATACATTCAGAGATGAGGAAAAGGGGGCGGGGCCTCCGGGGGCTCAGTTAAAATCAGAGAGTTCCACAACTGTCAGTTATTCCAGATGTTGTCTTCATCTGCCATTTTTATCGGAGAAGAAGAAGAGGAAGGAGAACCTCTTTTGGTGCCCTCTGTGTGAGACCTCACAGCAGTGTACTCAGATTTTAAAATGCGCGCACACACACGCACACACACACACACACACGAGGCTGCTGTCATTTACTTCTCTGGTTTGAGGTCTCGGTAGATGATTCCCAGTCCGTGCAGATGGTCCAGTGCCAAAGCCAGCTCAGCCAGGTAAAACTTCACATCCTCCTCTGTGAACATCACCTGATGACATCATCAGTACGCATCGCTCATTAGGTGTGAAATAAAAAGAAAAAAAAAACCCCACACAAAACAAACAGAAGGACTTGCGTACACGCACTGCGCATACGGTGACCGCTGTACCTCTTTGGACAGACGCGTGAACAGATCCCCTCCTCGCAGGAAGTCGAGAATCAGATAAAGCTTTCCCTCCGTCTGGAATGCTGGTGTTGGTGCAAGAAAAAAGGAAGAAAGGAAGAAAAAAAGAGGGAGAGAAAACGAGACATTTAATCAGTTCGTGAGACCGAGCCGACCCGGGGCGGCGGAACGGGAGGCATTGACCAACGTCGACTGGACGGGACTCACCGTAGTGCAGCTTAACGATGAACGGGTGATTCACCTCCACCAGGATGTCTCGCTCCATCTTAGTCCTGACACGATCGCGTACTGAAAACACACACACAACACAGCTGAGCTTATCCACTAAATCACCTCTAAATAACTGCACACCCTTCTAGAGCCCTTGCATTCTGGCAAATCTCGAATAACACAGATGGCACTGGATGACTAATTAAATAAAGGAGAGAAAAGAACATGCAGAGAGCAGAGGGAGAGAATCAGAGAGCCGACGTTCCTCTAAGAGAACACTGAGAAAGGTCAGGGGATAACGGATCGGCTTCGAAAGCCGGCGTTTTCTGTCTTTGAGGCCCGGGCCTTTGGTGCACTGAACGTCAAAATGTAACACATGACATCACGCTGGGGATCAGCGCTATGGCTTCGCCTCGTTCCACACCCACACACACACACACACACACCGACGAGCCACAAACCAACACCGGGAGGTTCGATGGGATACGACATCAATTTGATGTCAATTTTAATTTCTTAATCGATAAGCAATCCTCAATCTTGTCCCGTACCTCAGTTTTTTTCCTTGATTTCCATTTACACACGGAGGGGCCGGAAAAATGCAGACACACTTTAACATGAAAAGTATCTACATAAAAGCTGCATTACTGTCCCCACGTCTCTCCATGTCTCGCTGCACTCTACACTCTGATGCCGTAATTCAATTTGGGTTTTAAAAAAATGGGCAGACATAAGCGCCGTCGACGCGTGTATAAAATGTGTTTTGCGCCCCTCGGTATACTACAGCCGCGTTCACGATGAAAAGACCGCTACTGAAATTTCCCATAAGGCTTGAGGAGGCTAGCTAACCTTAGTCAGTCAGTTCGCTACCTCCCGAGACCTCGGAGTCACACAGATCCTGGCGGATAGATCACAACTTCACTCTGCGTATCTCCAGCAGCGCTCACGGTCATAAAAAGGTAGCGATATGTTCCTTTTCTTTTGGCCTGAATCCCACTCGTTCGTGTTCTCGAAAATGATTTTCTGAGAAATCTTGCCTGCCGCTGCAGGTATTTTTGCTCGCACCCACTGACAATCTTTTCTGGTGAAACAACCACCACCCCAGTCAGTTAAACGGCAGCGACTCTGATCAGACGTTAAAGCTCCCGTAGACCACAGAGTACATCAGTGCTTCAGAGGTCTCATTACTGTTCACACATCCTCACCGTGCGTGCACAACTAATCTCTTGTAGCCGTGTGATGATGTAAGACGTGTTATATTACATCAGATCACTTTTCGGAGATACAGTGGACCCTCGACTCACGAACTGAATCCGTTCCGAGACTCTGTACGCAAACCGATTTGTTCGCGACTCGAATCAGTGTTTCCCTTTGAAATGGATGTAAATACAACCTGTTTTTAAAGTGTATTATGGGTTTGTGTGTGGCAATAAAACATAGAATCAAATTAAAATCACCTTAATTATAGAAAAATAAAACTAAAGGAGATAAACAGATGATTTTAATGCACGTTCCCTTTGCGGTGGATACGTAGTTGTTGGCGTAGGTGGATGGTGGGATATGGTGGGGGTTCTCATGTTTTGTGATTATTTCTTTCTTTATTTCAACTGTTATACGTTTAGGCTTCTTACTCTCAACAAAAAAATGTGTTGAACGCGTTCACACCACGAGTGCTTGACCGGAACTGAATGTTTGTGGTGTGAAGCGTGGGTTGGCTTCCCATACATCAGTCAGTACAAAATCTGCTCGGAATTTAGTTCGTATATCGATTTGTTCGCCATCCCATGCGTTTGCGAGCCGAGGGTCCACTGGATTGTGATATACCTTTTTTTTTATTTTTTTTTTTTACCATTTTGAAGTTTTTGAAATAATTACAAGTTGACTAAAAGCAGCTGATTTGATGTAATAAACAAACAAAAACAAACAAACAAACAAACAAACAAACAAATAACAACTCCTCAATCTTACATACTGTAGCTTTACATAATTTGCATTTGTTTCTGTTTCATCACTGCTGTTTCTTGTCCAATCCTAACCACAACAGATTACACTAACAAGCTTGACGAATTCATTAAATGAAAACGAGCTGAGATTTACCACTAGATCTCCTCGAAAGGCTTTTAAAGCCCTGAGGTTTTCCCTCGGAGTACCCTAACGCGTGTACGAACAGAGGACAGAGCGGCTCCACACACACAGAAGTAATCAGAGTTTCCCTTCAGACACCAGGTGGAGCTTCTGCTGAAGTCCGTGATGCTTCTATGAGTAATTTCTCCCACTTGAGCAACAACAATAGCGGAGCAGTTAGCGCGGCACTAAAATTAGCTGAAAAGGACCTCTTCAGAGTTAGTGTGTGTGTGTTTTTTAGTAAACTACATGTTGAGCTGACCTTCTCAAATCAGCATTGTGACTCACACACACACACACACACACACACACACACTCAAAACATCCTGTCAAACACAAAACAGTAAAAAAACACAGGCGCGCACACACACACACACACACACACAATTTACGTCGGCGACCACAGGGCACTGGCTGAAACCATGGGAACCAGAGGTCGGTTTTGTACAAACACTTGTGGCTGCTTCCTCTTTTCCACTCACACACTTTCTCACACACACACACACACACACACACACACACACACACACACACACACGGAGGTCATTTTTCTGCGCTGTGTAAAAGTGTCCTACCTTTCAGTGTTGCTTTTTTGAGCACCTTCATAGCGTAGAGCTGTCCTGCGTCCGGCCCGGTAATCTTCTTCACCAGAAACACCTGTGCAGGTGAGACAGAGACGCGAGAGACGCAGGATCAAGACTCTATTTATATTAAAAAAAAAACAAACGTCGGCACTAATGACAGTATCCATGGCGACCAGGGCTTAACGGGTCTTCATGACTAATTTCTCTGATTGTCTTCAGGAAGAGGAGAATTATTCTTCTCCGCTCCAGCCTGATGTCCAGCTTCCTTCCTTTTCTTGCCCCTCATGTCACTGCTAATTGCCTGTGAGTGCAGGTGGAAGAGTGACAAAAAAAAAAAAAACAAAAAAAAAAAAATAACACACGATGACCCTTTCACACACACACACAGACACACACAGACACGCACAGATACACACAGACACGCACAGACACGCACAACTGACCTTCCCGAAGGAGCCCTGACCCAGGACCTTGCGCAGCTCGAACTGCTGGGGGTCGGCCTTCTCCGATCCCTCTTTGACATGATGCGTGATGCTGATCTCCTTCACCGGCACGTCATCCTGACAAACCACAAAAGCACAGCGACGGAGAAGAGAGATGAAAATGACTCACTCCTTTTTAACCAAGAGAGGAAAATAACTAAACGTTATATTATCAAAGAGAATTTAATGCCGCCTTATATAACTAGGAGTTCTTGGAAATTGTGCCTGGATCAAGAACCGTTTGCTCTTTCCAACGTTCTGATGTCATCAGCGTGCGCCTTGGACTCCATCCATTGCTTATCAATCTGCTTATGGAGCTCTTCCAGACTAGTGTTAGGAATTTTAGACTTCTTTCACCGAGTCAGATCATTTGAATCAGCTCACTGAGAAGAATCGACTCTTTCTGCTCCCAAACAGCTCATCGCTGAAAAGGCAATTCCTTCCAAACGCATGATGTTATCAGTGTGCACCTCAGACTCCGCCCACTCCGGAGCCACTTAAAGACTCCTTAAAAATAATGACAGAAGTTCAACTCTTCTTTTTTAAATTAGGGAGTCGTATCAATTGACTCAGAGTCAACTCTTTCAGATTCCAAACACCTCAATTTTTTTTTTACCATCCTGAAAAACTGTTCCTCCCAATCATGTGATGTCATCAGTGTGTGTGCGCCTTTGACCACACCCACTCAAGTCACGTCAAAATCCTTTCCAGACCAGTGATAGGGATTACGTCTCTCTTCCTCTCTCTTTTTTTAATTCTTTGTCGGATCATTTGATTCACCTGGCCTAGAAGACTCTTTTGGCTCCCAAAATCCCAAAAATCTTCATTATTTTTTAACCAAACTGAAAATCCGTTCCTCTAACCATGTGATGTCATCAGTGTGCACCTTGGACTCCGCCCTTTCCTGAGCCACCTAAACGATCCCTTTCAGATTAGGGACAGAAAGTCTGGCTCTTTTGTTTCTGACAGACACTTTGATTCAGTTCACCTACAGGAATCGACTCTTTCGCCTCCCAAACAACTTGATTTGTTTCGATTGCTTTTCTTTGCCTAATGAGGGCTTAAATTGTGCCTTCTATTTTGTCATTAACAAAATCACATTACTCCACATTGCCTTTTATATATAAAGCTATTTGAATAATTGTGCTACAAAAGCGACCTGACAAACAGAAAGCATCCCTTCATTAACGCTACCATGCAGCTGTGTGTGTGCTTCGTTAGGAAGATTTATTTCCATTCATCCTCATAGCTGATCTCCTTCTGTGATAAACTCGCCTCCGTCATGCACACAGCAGAGATTCAGACACACGATTCAAAATTTGTGCTAATGAACAGTTCAGGGGGAAAAAATGGTTGCATGGACTCATACTGATTATCAATAAACAAACAAACAAACAAAAAATTGCTTTTATATAAGTTACAATGACGACTGTGATCAGCTAAAAATGTTAAAATATTTAAAAAATATTTAAAATTCGCAGGCAGGCATCGTTGACAGGCCAGCGTAACAGCGTACGACATACACGGACGTTCAGGTGACGCCTGGAAGTACGAGGACGACACCAGGAAGTGCGCGTTCGATGCCTGGATCACTCGCCTTGCACGATGCCTCACTCTCTCCAGCAACTCATGGAGTTAACTTGTGTATCGGTGTACTGTACAGTGCGTTACCTCAGGTTTTTTTTGTGATTATTAACGGAACAGCTTCAGCGACAGCTGTCTGTAGCCAGAGGTCAGTATTTGTGTAGCGGGGTGTCACGGCTGGATGGAGCTCAGAGACACAGTGCTGCGGCCCACATCATACAGTTGTGTGGATCTCTCTGACAAACTCTCTTTTGACAGAAATGGGATTTAAATGAAATCTCGCTTAAATGTTAACTCGCTCCACTGCATAAAATATCGGTCTCCCTGTTAGCAACAGAGCACATAAAGAGCTCAGAGCACCGTGGAGCATGACACGAAACTCTACAAAATAAATATCACAACAACTGAACTTCAACTGATAACATAACTACATATTCTTTAAAATGAAACCAACACAACAGGACTACACAATCACTCACTTTACCACATTAAAACTTTACAATTCATTTTCAGCACGAGCAGCATTAAACACTCTCCTCTGCCTCATTCAGGAAGTAAACAACGGCATAATGATGGCAGTCTTAAAGCGACAGTACCCAGAACACACACACACTTCCAAATTGCACTTTTTTCTTAAATGGTACTGTGGTCTGAACACAAATATTTTAACTAATCAAATAAAAGAACATTAGAGATGTTGGTGAAATTTCTAACAAACAGGAAAAACAATAAATTATAAACATTTAATTTCAACCCGATTACATAAGCTAGGCTAAGCTAGGCTGATACCAAAGCTAGGCTAAGTGGTTCAACACAGTTGTTCGACTTACGATATTTTTGACTTACGATGGGTGTGGCCAAAAGCATCTCAATCATAACATGAGGACTACCTGTATAATATATATATATATATATATATATATATATATATAAAAATCACATTTCTGTTTCTAACATTAAACAAGCAGTGACTGATCATTGATCACAGTTACTGAATCATCTTAGATGCAAGTCACCACAGAAGGCCTAATCCTCTGTCTGAATCCACAGATAGCTAACCTTAACTAACAACAGCAAAATCCTTTCCCCAGATAAAGCATTAGACACGTCCACCTTTCCGGCCCTGAAAATGTATTTTAGTATTTTAGTATTCATAATAATGGAAGCAAATAGCTGTTGCAAGCAATCCTGAAACATGTGCTAGATTAACGCGCATCCATTTCGTTTGAGGCACGAAATGATAAAACCTAGCTGTTTCCATGGCAACCCGCACAATGCACAGGGACTGGTTTAATAAACAGCGAAAAAACTCTACAAACTGAATAGCGCGACGGCACTACAAGAACACTGCGCACCGAATGACGCTGCAGCCTGAACGAGTGCAAAAACAAAAAGTCGCCGCGATATTTTGAGTGAAATCGTTTTGCACAATAAAAGCAAATTATATTACTTCTCATCGTGTAACAAACGACAAATTATGAAACTCATTCTCAGCTTAAAAATCATGAATTTCAAACAGGGATTTCTAGAAAAGCGGTCAAATAATTTTTCGGAACAGCCGTAAATCTGAAATTAGCATTATTTCTACAAAATAAAAGTCATTTCATCACGAGACATATTAGATGAATTCGCCTGTATTTAAAATCATATCGATTGTTAGAATGATTTTTTTTGTTGCAGTGTTGGAATGTTTGATAAAAAGGTAATTAATAGACAAAACAAAAGCTTGACGTCACACGTTGTCATGTTTTCTGAAAGACTCCACATCGTTCTTGGATAATCTTCCAACAAGATTTTTCTTTTGTTTGGTTTTAAGTCAAACTGTGTAGAAATGCTCCACTATTCACGAGTACCATCACTGACCTTTGATCTCGCTGCTAGGATATTTGAATATTTCACTGCTAGCTGGTTAAGAAGTTGCACGAAGCCCTGGATCTAATACATGGTCCGAGCTGAAGCGTACAGCAGCTGAGCCTCTCTCTGAACTGAACATGACACCTTCGCCCATGTTGTGCTAAAAAAAAAAAATCAAATCTGAAGGCTGCACACTCTGGGGCGCGCTGACACAGCCTTCCCTCGGTGCATGATTGGATTCGGAAAAGAAATCAACATGCACGGAGTGCTGCGAGGAGCCAAACAAATCCGAGCCCCGCAGTCTCACCCATATCACACACATCACGCCTCTGCCCTGCTTCATCACACTTATTCCAGGAACTGATTCCAGATCTGACGCCCTGAGGCGAGGTCAAGGGGTCGATCGAGAGGCCTCGGAGCTGGTGGGTTGGGAAGAGAAGCGAAGAGAAGAAAAAAATCTAGAACGGACTTTGCACAAAGCCCACGTGATGGACGGCTTCCTACACGGTTGCCATGACACCGCTCCCAATCCTCCGTTAGTGGGTGTGAAGGAGGGTGACTAAAGACCTGGCGCTTGGGCTCTCGTTTACTCTCTCTCTCTCTCTCTCTTTTTCCACTTTTCTATGTTCTTCTCCCAGCAGTTCGTGATGATGTCACCACAAGTACCTACAGAGATTCCTAAGCCAGGATTGTTCTTCAGTTGGACACCCACAGGACAGAGATGAGTGCTGAGAACATTTTTTTTAAAGGAAAAAAGAAATAAAAAAAAAAAGAACAAACCCACATGTGGGCACCAGCTACGAGCCAGTAAAAATAGGGACTCGGAGCATCAGCCTACACTGAGATTTAAGATCCCATACAAAACCAGATCCCTATTCGTCCTTCCCCTTTGAGTACCTGGGAGTCCCACTGAGAGTCCGGCGGAGTGGAGGCTGGCGCTCGCTCCATGGTGCCGCCGCCGCTGCCGGCGTTGCCGCCACTGCACTTGGATTCCTTCAGCCGAGATGGCATGGTGCCACGTGGAGGCAGACTTTATCAGGTCCAGATGGACCCACCATGTTGCTGGAGATCATACCACAGATGTCGGACGAGCTCGTCTGCGGCAGTTCGCTTGGGTAAGTTTGGATGACGGCGCCAGGATCGGTTGAACTACCTGCTGGAGAGGTCCAGATACCAGCAAGAGCACAGCAGAAACATGTGCAGCAGCAGCTCCGGATTCCACTTAGCAACTTCTACCTCGCTGAGGACAAATATCCGAGCAATCAAGGGAGGAGTGAGGGAGTGAGAAAGCCAGGGAACGAGGGAGGGAAGGGAGGAGAGAGCGATACGCCGTCGATGATATGCAACCCGCCTCCAGCGTTGCCATCGCCGTCTCCGCCACCCTCACCACCACCCTCGCCTCCTACAGAGGCGTAATTCACGCCTCATCTTGATCATGCCAGGAATGGAAACGAACGCCTTGCTTAGAAGAGGAACATTTTGACACTTGCTGAAGGATGAGTTCAGGTTAAGTACTTGTGTCTTTTTTTTAAAACCTAAACACTTTATTTTAATGCAGTGTTTTGCTTCATTAACATTAATAGCATTAATGAACATCAGGCTCACCTCCAAACAAATTGGAGTGCACAGAAAACACAGTGTGTGTAGTGTTTAAGCCATTGGGTCACGATTACACGCGGTCTCGTGTCTGATTGAGGGGGTGTCGTGGTGCGGAATGTGATTTTCGTCGAAGTTGGGAGCACGTCTGTGTGTTTGTGGTGATATTTCAGGAGCTGTGACTCAGTCCACAGATGGTGACGGTGCAGGATGTTCACGTCCCACCTCTTAATCACAGGATTTAAAGACACCTGTGTGCATTCTTGGCAATGTCTATCTTGCCTTTCGGCGCTCTCGCTACTCGCCGTGTGGTGCAGTTCTTCCAAACTTCTTCAACTGTAGAATTTTGTGAACTTTATTTTTGGATTTATCTATGCATGCTGCTTCTTTGATCTCATGGCCACGCCCCTTTACCCGCAACAGCATTGGATGCTGGCTGAAGTTGCAGGATGCCAATATGACTACGAGAAGGCTGAATCTAGAAAACGTCAGACTATTTTAATTTGCTGCTGTCAGAGAAATGGTCCGTATATGCCGTGTTAATCCCCTGCTGTGTTTCCTCCTCGGTGTGACTCTTCATGCAGGTGAGAACAAGACCTCAGGAAGAACCGGTGAACTCTACTGAGAAAATGATTCGACTCTGAATCGACTCGGGGGCAGGAAGTGATCCAGACATGCTGTGTGTTTTGAGAAGGTCCTTCCTGCACACTCAGAAGTCAAAGTGATAGACCTGGACCTGATCCAACTCCTCCTATGATGCTGTGTTCGACTAACGCCACTAAATTTCCGAACTCCAACAAGGACAAACCCGCACCCAAATTCCTCCGTTCTCCACAACCCCAGGTTCAGCAAGTGATGTCATACTAGCGTGGGTGCTCACAGCGTCAACGGTAACAACGTGCCACGTTTTACCTTTAAAATGGGTTCCAGGAAGCTAAAACCTCTCCAAGTGCCACCTCAGGACAATACTGGTTTTTTCCACAGGTGTAGAAACTACACAGTGCGTTGCAATAAGGTGTTGTGAATGGGTGTGGCCAACATTGCTAACATACTGCTCAACCTTATAACTGTAAAACTTTTTTTTTTCATTACTGTGATGTGTATGATCATAAAAATAAGCTGACAGCCAGTTCGTTTTAGGATCAAAGTCTTCCTGCTTGGACCCCTGTTTGGAATTTCTGAGCTCAGCTTTCAAGTGTGTGTGTGTGTGTGTGTGTGTGTGTGTGTGCGTGTGCGGGTATGTGTGGGTGTGTGCGCTGCAGAGAGCTCTCCATGCCGCAAACAAGCACTGCTAATCTGCCTTCTCATCTAAAGCTGTCTGATGTACTCGGTTGGAGCGAGCCGGCTACTGGAGAACTCCTGCGGTAAAAGAACGAGCGTGCGGAGAGCAAGGAGAAGCAGGAAATCCGTTCTGTTCTATTCCCCTCCGATCTACTCTATTCCCCTCCACTCCGTGCAATTCCATTCATTCTGTTCCACTCCTTTCTCTTCTGTTGTATTTCACTCCGCTTGATTCTATTACACTTTTACACTCCATTCCACTCTGCTCCCTTCTCTCCTTCTCCGTTCTATCCCACACCGTTCTATTTTATTCTTTTCCACTCCGTTCTTTTCCACTCCGCTCCATTCCACTCCAATCCGTTCTATTTCATTCTTTTCCACTCTGTTCCACAACCCGAGGCATCAAATTTGAAATGTGCTCATTTAGTAAATAAAGGTGTACAATTTCCCAGTTTGAACATTTGTTATATTATCTGTGTTCTGCTGTGAATAAAATATTGGCTCATGTGATTTGAAAGTCTTTTAGTTTTCTTTTTATTCAACTTTAAAGAACGTCCCAACTTTTCTGGAATTCGGGTTGTATTCCACTCCGTTCTTTTCCATTCTGTTCCTTTCCATTGTGTTCTATTTCAATCCATTCTATTCGGTTCCACTCCTCTCTGGTTCTGGTCTAATTTGGCCTGTTCCATTTTGTTCCGTTCTGTTCCACTTGGTTTTATTCTGTTCCCTTCCATTTCTCTCCCTTCTATTCCAGGCAGTTTCTCTCATTATCAAAAAAACCCAAAACAAAACACACACACACACACACTCACACACACACACACACACACACACACACAATAAACACGCAACATGTAAAATGACAATTATTTCTTAACAACCTTTTCAATTTCTTTTACCAAAGACTTCACTAAGAGACCTGAAGAACAAAAGGACAGAAAGGTTGGGTTCGGACTGGCATCATGACCTGTCAGAGTTCACATGTATTTAAAACTTGGAGCTTCGTTAGATAATTGGTCGTAACATATCTGCGCAGATTTACTCACATGAATATAAAACACTGGCTACGTCAAGAACGTTACAAGTAAATCGCTCAAATAAAACGCGGCAGGAGATAAAGCCCAATCCGGAGAGGAAGTGTGAAATGAATCACGCGCTCTTTCCCACAGCGGCTGTGGACATCGGTGTGAATACCAAGCTGTTTTAGTCCACGTCAGCGCTGCAGCCTGGCACACACTGGTCACTACGTGGGTGCCAAGACTTTCCTATGGGATCTACTGCAACACTCGACCCGTACATGCGTTCTATTGTTAAGGGGGAATGAGTGTGTCTAGACAGGCGACAGTTTTGAGCAGATTCTGAGGCTTTTTTTTTTTTTCCAGAGGTGAGGAAAGAAAGCGTGTGAAAGTGACTCACTCCTGGGGGCTGGGTGTTGAATAACGTAATTGGTTAGACTTGTCAACTCACTTCCTGTTTCAGGAACACAATGAAATGGTTTAAAAAAAAAAAATAAATTAAAAAAAAAAAAAAATAGATGCTAAAAAGAGATTTGTTTTTTGATAAAAAAACAAAACAAAACAAAAAAAACAACAACAACAGCCTTTCGGATGTACAGAGCATACAAGGTGTTCGAACACAATGTCTAAAAAAAAAAAGTTGTTGTATATAACCTTGAAAGTGGATCACCTGATATTTAGATCAGCACCGAGTAAGCGTGAAGTTATAATTAAAACAATGAGTAACATAAGCATTAATAAGAACAATTAAGCAATAATCCGTCCACCTAAAACCACAAAGCGTAAACTCCTCTGTTTGGAAGGAGACAGAAAACTTAAAGAGAGAGGGAAGAAAAAGACAAGCTGGTGAGTGATGGACTGTTTACAGCTGCTCTAATGTAAGTGATCATGCTTCAGGGACGTCACACGACATTAAACGTAACTATAAAGGAGCAAAATGTCTGACGTGTCCTTCTTTAATAAATACAATATGTGGTATGGAAGAAATAAAACACTTCCAGTCATGCTTTTACAGGACAATAATCAACTCCATGGTGGTAACAGGTCATCACACCACTCTGTCCCTCATTATTTCCCAAGTGCCACAAGGTTTGCTCATCATTTTTGGTGATTTTTTTTCCCCTGCGAATTCTCAATGCAATACAGTGGACCCTCGGCTCGCGAATGTGTTGGATGGCGTACAAATCGACGTATGAACTAAATTCCTGAACAGATTTTGTATCAACCAATGAACAAAGCCTCGACTGATGTACAGGAAGCCAACCCACGCTTCACGGAACAAACCTTAAGTTCTGGTCAAGCACATAAGGTGTGAACGTTTTCAATGCATTTTTTTTTTTGCTCTATAAGCTTCATTATGGTCCCAAGAAAGTGGAAATGGTAGTGAGAGTAAGAAGCCTAAGCGTATAACCGCTGAAATAAAGAAAGAAATAACTGGAAAACATGAGAAGCGCCACCATATCCCGCCGCCACCGTCCACCTACGCCAGCGACTACGTATCCACCGCAAAGGGAACGTGCGTTAAAATCATCTGTTTATTTCATTTAGGTTTATTTTTCTATAATTAAGCTTATTTTAATTTTACTCTATGTTTTATGGCCACACATAAACCCATAATACACTTTAAAAACATGTTTTGAGGCTGAAACACATTTCACTGTATTTACATTCATTTCAATGGGAAAAACTGATTCGGGTTGCGAACAAAGTCTCGGAACGGATTAAGTTTGTGAGTCGAGGTCCCACTGTACTGGAATATTAACATCATCCTTAAGGTTTAGACACTTACTGAGACGTGAGAATTTAAATCTCAGCACACACTCAAGATACTAAAACCAGATTACATTTATGTCTTTGGATGACTGGACTAAATTAGAAGAGGACTAAGACCTGATCCTGGTGGGGAGTTTAATAAGCTCTAATGCTAATGGAGAACTCCCCTCAGTATGACGCACTCTTTTTGTCAATGAACAATCCTAATACGGTTGATACGAGCATAAGAACTAAACTGCAGAATGGTGTGCGTTCTTCTAAATAAAAGCAAGAGCATTTGCTGATTTGTAAACTGTAATGCCGAATCCTTCTCTGACGTGGGGCTTTAACAGTGGCCACATTGAGGTACTCACGGTTCGGCTGAAGAGTCTCGGCGGTTCCCTGTAGACCAGACGGCGGAGAGCCTTGAGTCTGGACCGCACGGCACACACCAGTGCTTCCCTGAGCGCCAGAGCCCAGGCCTTACCCCCGTCCATTACTGCACCTAGCGCTGCTTCAGCTCACAAATGTGTGTGTGTGTATTATATATTTTAAAAAAAAAGATAGAGAGTGCCGCAATTCCTCGCATGTCCAGCACTGTATGACTAAATGGGGAAGCCCAGAGGAGGGGTGTGTTCTGTCCAAAGAGCAAGAATTCCCTACCAAAGTCCCCTTTCAGAAAAATCTGGAGATCCCCATGTTCCCCCATCAGCTGACACACACACACACACACACACACACATACACACACACACACTTCAGGATGAAGTTCTACAGCTGAGATTAAAAGCACCTGTCGTGCAGAGCCAAGCACCGCCAGGCTGTAACTACTCCCTCCAACCCCCGGGTGCCAAAGTAAAGACATGCGTGTGATGCACGGATGAAAACAAGAGCGTTTTGAAACTCGAGCACTTCCTCTGCCTCCATGCCAATTCATTAACCTCACAAAGCCGGCCGAGAATAACAGGAGGTCGTGCTATCGGTGTCGGGTTTACCTACAGGGAACACAAAAGCCTCCTCTAACCTTGCTTTCCAGCTCGGTGGCCTTCGTCCGGCGCGTGCGTGGAATTCTGGGAGACGAATTTAGGAAGCGCAACGCAATTAGCAGCTCGGTCAGCCAGAGAGTCCTGCGATCGCGTTTCCGCTCACATGTAAACAGACCGAACACGATTATTAAATAAGCGCATCCACTAATCTCAGCTATAACGCGGTGCTTTCGAATTCTGAATTCGGACAGGCTCGGATGTGCAAATTTATTTTCTATAACAACAGATGAAATATGTTACGCAGGGGTGGACAAATGACTAACCCCGCTCTCCGGTGATGCGCTAAAATTTTGCCCAAGGTCTCAAAGTCTCAAAAACACCATACTACGGGGGGGTTATTAAGAGGCGCTATATGACTATCACTGGCAATTCAGAAAAACACCAGCCTAGCCAGAACACTCAAGCTTTTATTCGCCTGGTAGACTAACTAAACGAATGAGCAGCCCTGACATTATCGTTTCTATAATAACAATTAACGCCAAGAGTGGCCCATATAACCTAAGAATAATACAGTGGACCCTCGGCTCACGAGCGTGCCGGACGGTGAACAAATCAGCGTACGAACTAAATTCCCCAAACAGATTTTGTACCGACCGACGAACAAATCCTCGACTGACGTACAGACAAGCCAACCCACGCTTCACGCTACAAACATTCAGTTCCACTCAAGCACTCTGGGTGTGAACGTGTTCAGTGCATTTTTTCGTTGCGTTTCTCTGCATTTTTGCTCTATAAGCTTCATTACGGGTCCCAAGAAAGTGATAAGTGGAAATGGTAGTGAGAGTAAGAAGCCTAAGCGTATAACAGTTGAAAGAAAGAAAGAAATAATCGCAAAACATG
>JAQMCW010000019.1:12650250-12660271 GCA_030068335.1 Chrysichthys cranchii
GTGGAAATATCTCATTTCACAACGTATATATCTGCGGCTTATAGTCTGGTGCGGCTAATATATGTAAAAATATTTTTCCTTTTAGAATTTAGTGGGTGCGGCGTATATTCCGATGCGCTCTGTAGTCCGGAAATTACGGTAATAGTTAATGTGGTGATGTGTCTTGTTAGGAGATGCTTCTGTAACTTTTATGCCACGAACCTTTGTAAAGTTTACAGCATGGGACAGTGGCGTTTTCACGCTTTTCGGTTTCTCAGTAAATTGACATGTATATCTCATTAACTTCAAGAGAGAGGGGAAAAAAAACCCCCGAAAAATAATGTAAGCGATGACAGGAACTAATTTGTTGTCTTCTGGATGTTCTGCAATATTTAATGTCGCTATAAACAGAAAGAAAATTGAATTTAAAATTGTAATCATTGCAGGGTGATATCGTCTGCACGCATCAGGCCGAATCACACCGCCCAGATGTGTATTATTTTACTTGTGTGTTATTCCTTCCCTAAAAATAGCTCTGTTCAGACTTCCTCTGTATCTCAGGGCGTTGAATGCTTCACTTCTTGCAGGCGAACTCCCATGCAGATGTACAACACTGTCAGTGACACACGGAGGATGGAAATTACATACACGTAAAAAAAAAACAAGAATTAATACGATAGCTACAGGAACTCAGAGTTGCTTTATGTCCAATAAGTATTGCTACAATACAAACACATTGATACGAGAGCAATTAGAGTAAACTCATAGATAAGGATTTGAAATAAAGTTCCCAGCGTAAAGAAAGTGTGATTTATTTGCTTTTTTTCATTCATACTTTACTTAAAGCAGAAAACAAGGCTTCGTATGTGCCTCCAAGTAACGTCGCATGGAAAACTCGCTGCCTTATAAGCGTGTCTGGTGTGAAATGACTTTGTGAGAAAACTATGTAAGAGTGTCGTGGTTGTAGTTTTTAAAATTGTGCATAGAGTTATTGATTTATTGTACTAAAGTATTAAGTATTACTAAACACTGCTTTATGCGAATAATTTAGATGTCACTGGAGTTGCACCTTTCACTCATTCTGTGAAATGATTTAAACCGAAAGAAAAAAAAAAAAACAATTCAAAAGAGTAATTTATTGAAGCAGATGTGATTAATGATACATGCTTTGAGATCTTGGAAAGTACATATCCTTAATGTTAATTTGTCACTGGCTTTTCTGTCACTTCTGTAACGTGCTAATGACACCAGTGACACCAGAACTCCTCACACAATCATCTTCTGCGGCTTGATCCTGGTCAGGGTCGCGGGGGGAAGCTGGAGCCAATCCCAGGTGACTCTGGGTGAGAGGCGGGGTTACACCCTGGGCAGGTCGCCAATCCAGCGCAGGGCGACACACAGAGACAGACAACCATTCACACTCACATTCACACCTACGGAGAATTTAGAGTAGGCAATTAGCCTAATCCCCACTGTGCATGTCTTTGGACTGTGGGAGGAAACCAGAGGACCTGGAGGAAACCCACACGGACGCAGGGAGAACACGCAAAGTCCACACAGAAAGGCGCTCGAACCCAGTGAACTGGGGCTCGAACCCAGTGAGGCGACAGTGCTGACCACAACACCAGCGTTCTGCCGCAGATAAAAACTCCAGTGATTTAATGTGTGGCATGAATTTTAAGATCAAACCTATTGGCTATTCGTTTAAAAATAATTTCATTGTAGTTACAATTTTTATGCTTAAAAATGTCAAATTTTACTGTTGGACCAGAAAATCCCGTTAGCATCCACCTTTAAACATAAAATAAATCAAATACTGATTGGTACACTGAGAGCAATTACAACTTTTTGCATGTAAAAACCTTGCTGCATGAGCTTGCTAAAATGGTAAAACAGTAAAATGTTACACCATGTTACATTTTTTTTCTCCAATAAGAAAAACTAAAACAATTACCTTGAAGGACTTCATTTATTTATTTATTTTTTTGGTTTGTTCCAAGCTTAGGTAATTGTTCCCCACTGTAGAGCAGAGGGTATTTTATGGGTGGAATATTCACTCAGGTGCAGTATGATGCAATGTGAAACACAAAAGTGGGGGAAAAAAATTGTTATTTTAGTGCAGCATCATCTTCACATCCTCTTCAACCATTCCTTTCCCTGCACAGCATGTACAACAGTGTCCACTGCTTTTCCCGTTTGTGTGTATGTGTGTGTTTGTGTGTGTGTGTCCCACAGCATGAGTGTGTGTGTGTGTGTCTTGAGGGCTGTCGACTTTAGCATTCGATGGTCACGGTCTCAGTCCCTCTGTCTCTGCATGGAGCTCACAGCAGGCATCGAACAAACAAACACTCTAATACGAGCGATGCCCAGCAAACAAACAGAGCGACTCGGTGGCGTAATTGGTGTGATTAAGCGATAAAGAAAGAACGAGGGTGAGAGGATGACCCTCAGCGCTGACCTTAAAAACATGCAGTAAATGCCTCATGGGCTCCTGACATCCTCACAATGGAACCACTGGAGAGTTGGAGGATCACAGATCAGATATCGTATCTATATTCAGAAGGTCACTGAGCGCTTTCCCACACTGCCTGGACCTGCATACTCAAAGCAACGACATGGCTGTGTACCATATGCCTGTTATAGATCTATCGTTTCTATAGTAACATCAAAGCGGCTTGCTTGGTGGATGCTCAGCATTCTGTTCTGTAGCTTTATACAAGCAAAGAAAGAAAACACTTGGTGTCCTGCTATAACCGGGAAATAATCAGTGACATGGCGTCATTGTAACAGTAATAACAATGGTATCAGTAGTATCATTAGTAGAGATAAAAACAGTAGTAACAATAGTAATAGCAGTATTAGCATTACTAGCAGTAGTGGCAGCAATACACGTAAGCAAACGAACTGTAGTAATACTACAGGAGTTCTATAAAAACATGTATAATAAGGATTAGGATATAGGATTATAGCCATTTTATGTCTATAGAATACTGTTGGACTTGTATAGGATTATAGCCATTGTAAATCTACAGAATATTGTAGGAGTCCTATAGGATTATAGCCATTGTATATCTACAGAATACTGTAGGAATTATATAGGATTATAGCCATTTTATGTCTGTAGAATACTGTAGGAGTCCTATAGGATTATAGACATTGAAAATCTACAGAATACTGTAGGAATCATATAGGATTATAGCCATTGTATATCTACAGAATATTGTAGGAGTCCTATAGGATTATAGCCATTTTATGTCTACAGAATATTGTAGGAGTCCTATAGGATTATAGCCATTTTATGTCTACAGAATACTGTAGGAATCGTATAATCCTCAAGGATTATACCCACTATATAACTATATTATACTGTTGGAAATGTATAGTATTATAGTCATTGTTTAACTAAGTATACCCCAGGAATCCTATAGGATTATGGCCACTATAAAACTATAGAATACTGTAAAATTACTATAAGATGCCTTTAGGAGTAATATAGAGTATTAATACAGTAATATCACTACAAGATTGATATGATGTCTTTGTGCAGTAATCCTACAATATTATTAAAGTTTTTTTGTAAATGTTAAATCAGTAGCGGTAGCAGAAGTAGAAACATTTAAATATCATTCAGCTACAGTCTTACCATTAAGCATAGTAGTAATAATAATAGTATTAGTATTAGTAGTAGTAGTAATAGTACTACTACGAGTAGAATTAATAATAGTAGTAGTGGTGTTGGTATAGTGGTAATAGTACTACTAGTAGTAGTAATAGTACTACTACGACTACTACTACAAACAGTATTAGTAACACTACTAATTGGACAGGGGGTAGCTCAGGGGGTTAAGATGTTGGACTACTGATCGGAAGGTCGGCAGTTAAAAAATTCAAACTCTGCCAAGCTGCCACTGCTGGGCCCTTGAGGAAGGCCCTGAAGCTCAAATGATCAGTTGTATAAAATGAAAGTTGCTCTGGATAAGGGAGTCTGCCAAATGACGGTAATGTAATGTAGTGTAGTAGCCGTACTACTACTAGTAATAATAGTACTAGTAGTAGTAGTACTAGAATTAGTAGAAGTATTCATAGTATTAATAGTAGCAGCAGCAGTAGTAATAGTAGTAGTATTAGTAGTAATAATACTTTTAGTATTATTAATAGTAGTGGTAGTAGTAGTACTACTACTAGTAGTAGTATTAATAATAGTAGTGGTGGTGGTAGTAGTAGTAGTAGTAATAGTAATAGTAGTATTAATAGTAGTAGTAGTTTTAGTAATAGTAGTAGTATTAATAGTAGTAGTAGTATTAATAGTAGTAGTAGTTTTAGTAATAGTAGTAGTCATAATAGTAGTAGTAGTGGTAGTAGAACTAGTAATAGTAGTAGTAGTAATAGTAGTAGTAGTTTTAGTAATAGTAGTAGTCATAATAGTAGTAGTAGAACTAGTAGTAGTAGTAGTAATAGTAGTAGTAGTCATAATAGTAATAGTAGTAGTAGTATTTGGATATCACTCTTAGCTACAGTCTTACCATTACTTATTCCCACAGTTTCAGCTGTAATAGAGGCTGCTGAGTGGTCAAAGGTAATTGCTAAGGTTTCTGTATAGTTAGGACTAGAGTTTTAAGTTTTAGGTGATCCGTCTATTATTTTCCCGTGCTGTCACACTGCCCAGAACATGCTCCATCCAAGTTCTACCATAATCCTGCCTTTGAATTATTGAGAGCAGCACTGGCTCGCACTCTGATTATCCCACGATCGATATGCCTCGCCTGCCTCGCTATAACATCAAACGAGCACGGATATTGATCGCACCAATCATGTACGCATTCTTTCTTTCCTTCTTTCTTTCTTAAGGTGGTTTACTCTCATCTCCGCTCTCTACACTCCACTCTCTACACCACACAGCCGCCATGTTGCTGCCAAGCTCAGAAACATGATGAAATTCCTACAGACCTGCTCACGCACGGTGAAAAATAAAATCGCAAGAAAGAGCAAACAAACATACAAAAAAAGATGCATGATTTAACACCGAGCTGGACAGTGAAAAGAAAAACATCTACAGATCTATGGATGCGTGTCCGTTTCGGAGGAGCGATGGTTCCTAGGAGACCGCAACCTCACGTGAGTTTTTATTGATTTTCTCTTTCAATTACATAGTGAAAGGTAAATCACAGAGATGCTTCAGAATGAGCAGAATAAATACAAATTGAGGGCCCGTAAACACGCAATTACAGCTGCGATTGGACGTTGCATGGGCGCACCAATTCAATGCAGGGCTGTTATTACTGAGATGGAATTGAATGGATTGTGCATGTGTGTGTGTGTGTGTGTGTGTGTGTGTGTGTGTGCATGTGTGTATGTGTGTGCTTGCGTGTACAAAGTTTTCTGCATAGCTTTACCCATGACTAAAATCTGTAAACGTGTATGTATGGTGGGAATTCAGATCAGAAATTTGAATTTATTCTAAATAGAAGCAATTTTTTATAAGTGCTCCAAAAGAAAGGCCTGATTTTTAGACATTTTCAGAACTTCCTTTTTTGGAAAACATGGTTATAGCGGTATATAATGTCATATCTTCCTGTATACCAAGTGAACTGGAAATGAGAAATTCGAAACAGGAATTTTGTTTAGGTTTAGGCTTGGGTTCACGTTCGTGAAATCACACCGGAAATGGAAAAATAACGCTATTAATCGCTTAAGCACTTTTTCAAATTCTGTTTCGACTCATTCAGGTTTGCATTCATGTTTCTAGAATACTCTCAATGGGTCTCATTTAACAATCAGTGTTTGATGAAAGATCTAGTAATTTGCGCAGAATTTACAACGATCTGCTAAATTCTGCAAATGTAATAAAAACAAAGCAAATAAAATTTGACAGTCCATTCCAGATATCAGTGTGACCAAGTCCATTCAAATGATATGATATGAAATCAGGTTTTCGATCGGTTACTCTTCTTAAGCGCAAATTTACCCCGTCAGGAGCGTCAGGACTAGGATCTGAACGTTTTTTTTTTTTAATTACAGGATTTTCAAAAATACCAGATATAAATGCTCAAATAAACAATTTACAAGTAAGTCCATTTGTATCCAATCAGGCTCAGGGGTAATTTTTTGTTCCCTGTTTGTCATTTTTCGGTGAAAACACTGACCATGCTTCAACTTCCTGCCTAACCATCTTACCCATCATTCCCTCCCTGTGTACCCCCAGCAAAGTGCATTATGGGTGTTAGCTACTCTGTAAGGCTTATTATTTGCATGATTTTTACCAAGATGTAAATGTTTTTCTGTTTTAGTTGGGGAAAATTGAACAAGCAAGCAAGAAAAAAAAAAAAGACAAGTGTTCACAGATTTCTTAAGGTACCTGTAAATGATATCATTATATTTTTAGGAGCATCTACAGAAAAATTACACACTGCACCTTTAATGTGACAAAACACACAAGTTATAGGATTTTTAGCAGCCTAAGGAAAAAGCCAAACAAACAAACAAACAAACAAATAATTAAATCAATGAATGAATGAATGAATGAATGAATATATAAATAAATAATGGGCAATCTGGTAAATTCCTCAACTGTGTAACTATCTGTTAACGTGTATCCTCGTATTTTTTCAAAATATATTTTTTAATATGTCCTTTTTTATATATATTAAGCTGCATTCGTCATCTTTTACAGTACTGTACAAAGGTCTTAGGCATGCTAAGGGTTTTTTTTAAGTCCAAATTTTGCTATAGATGTTTATTTGATGAATTCTGCATCACTGAGTCAAAAGCTTTTTTATATTTCCTTTAGTTTTCAAAAAAAAAAATAATAATAATTTTTCCAAACATTACTTTCCCAAAAATTCATTTGCATTCGAAAAACGTTTATTTATTTATTTATTTATCCCTTTTTTTTTTTTTTTTTTTTTTTTTTTTAATGCCAGTAAAGAAAGCAACATGTTACGTCAGAGACCACTTTTCAGACAAAACCCTAATGAAGGCTCCTGGGATTTGCTGTTAAAAATGAACAAGTACGCCAGACAAAGTCTCAAGCAGAGCTGTGGCAGATTCTCCAAGATGCTCCGAATCACCTACGGCTCGTTTCCTTACACGAAATCTGTACACACTCTATATGTGACGCTTTAAGAAAAATCCCAAAGGGCCATCACGTGTTTATTCGATCACTGTTTCCTGCACATTGTAGCGTTTCTCTTTTAAATAATAAGACTGAATATTTTTAGACATTTTTACACAGGACTGTATGTGCTGAAGCTGCTGATTTTATGATAATCCAAATAAGAGCTCTGAAACCTCTGTGCTCATTCATGTGTGTGTATTTCTGCCCAAGCTGTGAGTCCTCAGCGCTTCAGGATCCACTTCCTCTCTCTCTCTCTCTCTCTCTCTCTCTCTCTCTCTCTCTCTCTCTCTCTCTCTAGCATTTGTTTAGGGAGGGGTTTGATTGCATAACAGCACTTTAGGTTCCCTTAAGCACCAGATGACAAAAACCCCACTACTTTCTGTTACATAAAAGAAGCTCCAGAGCGAGAGCGTGACACACAGAGTGCAGGGAAATTAAATCCAATAGAATAAATAGAACAAATATAATAAATAGTCGCGGCGGGATCATGAGATCATGTGGGTGGATCGGGAAAGTCAAGGCTACAAGTGTTAAAAATACCCAATTGGCTCGGTGTGGACTTACATAAACGTTATAAAGGTTAATTCAAGGTTGATCCAAGTATTTATTTGTTACAGGGCTACTTTTAGCAAAGGTGCTAATCAATGCTTGTTGGGCTTTTTTTTTCCCCAGATAATTTTATTATTTTTTTATAGATATTCTTAAAATGTGCGAGCCCTGCACGACAGGCTTTAAGATGTGATTAATGGAGAAGGAGAGGTTGGGACAAGAGTCCAAAAGTCCGAGCTATACTGGGAAAAACCGACTTTAACTTCGCTGCAAAGCAAAAACTACACTTATATAGGAGAGCAGTCCAGCGTGTGTGCTATATTACACCTTCAGTACAGCGCAAACTAAAAAGTCCTGGATTACTTCTTGGATCCATGATGTATATTGTATATACAGTATATCTACCACAGGGGTGTTGAATTTGAGATTCTGATCGGTCAGAAGGTGTTTCTTCTGTAATCCGTTATTTAAAAACTCTGCACAAAGGATTTTCTCGAAACACACACGGAGTTCATCCAAGTTGATGCCTGTACACATAGACAGAGGTACACAGCTCCAGAGAAAGAGACTGATTCTTCCACAGTTGGATCATTTCCGTCTTCAGATAGGACCCTTTCACATACACAGTGTTTAATGTGCTCGCCCTGATGTTGCATTCCCACCTTGGGGCGGTTGTTTAGCCAGATGTGAACACAGTGAACTCCCTGGGATCTGCTTCCAAGCGGTTCGACGACAGTGAGAACTTGATTTGACTCTGAATCGACTCACTTACAGGAAGTGAACAAAACACCCCGTGCATTTTGAGTCGCAGACACTTTCATGCGTATAAGTCCATTTACAGGAAGTGGACAGAACTGCTCAGTTACTTTATTTGTATGTCATTTTTGAATAAAACTATAAGTGCTTTCCGATTTACGATGGCCCGACTTACGATTTTTCGAAGTTACGATGACGATTGCGATGCGCTAAAAATTGTGAAATATTTAGAAAATATTTACAATTCGTGGGCAGGCATTGCTGGCAGGCCAGCATAACAGCGTATGACATATGCGGACATTCGGACGACACCCGGAAGTACACGGAGGACACCCGGAAGTACACGGACGATGCCTGGATCACTCGCCTCACGTGATGCCTCACTCTCTCCCAACTCACGGAGTTACTTTGTGTATCGGTGTAGTGTACAGTGCATTACCGTGGGTTTTTTGTGCGCTTCAAGAGCTAATTTTAATTCAAAAGCATGTTTTCTACAGGAAAAGACTCCTGGGTAGGGTAGGCTAAGCTAGG
Source organism: Chrysichthys cranchii (assembly GCA_030068335.1). NCBI lineage: Eukaryota > Metazoa > Chordata > Actinopteri > Siluriformes > Claroteidae > Chrysichthys > Chrysichthys cranchii. Next base: position 12,659,180 of record JAQMCW010000019.1, read on the forward strand.
CTAAGCTAGGCTGAGATATCTAAGCCAGGCTAAGTGGCTCAACACAGTGGATCAACTTATGATATTTTTTCGAACAATACACTTTTTCCAAAACGCATTTTTCCATAACATTTAATACATATGGTTTTCCGTAACAACAGCTCTGACAGTGTTCACGGGATTTAAAGGACATGTTGACGTCAGGACGTGTCCTGTCTCCGGTGTCAGGCCTTTGGAAGAGTAAATTCAGTGTTCTCCAGTTTCTCAGTAATATAACAGATTGGGTGTTTTTTTTTAAATAGTATTTTGTTATAATGTGAACACAACAATCAGAAGAGGAGCTAACAGGCTTTATGGATGTCCCATGACTTTAAGCATAACTATAAATAGGTAAAAAATATAACTTTTGTTGTTGTTGTTGTTTTTTTTTTTAAATAAATCACAAATTGTAATCTTGGGTAACTCGGTGTCGTCTAAGAGGAATCAAACATACCAGGATGTGCGTTAGTTGGAAATAAATCAGCTGCAGAGTGGGAACATGAACTCTGCTTCATTACACCGACACACTGTTGATTGCTTCCCTAAAAGATCACGACACCAAGTGTTTTATTCCGTAAGTATATTTCAGCTCTGGTCTGGGATGTGCATCTGATGTTCTTATTTTCTTCCCTCGGACAAACAGACAGACAGACATACAGACAGACAGACAGACAGATACTTGACATTGCTTCACTGCTGCAGTCACGTTCACCTGTTACCAGATGGTGGCAGTGTTCTCACTGATGGGACTGTTCTCATCCGTCCCATGCTGTGTTTCTATATGGGAACTGTATTATACACACACACACACACACACACACACACACACGCACGCACGCACACACGCACACATGCACGCTCGTACATTCTCAAACAAGCATGTCAAATCAGGTGGCTCTGAGTGGCGCTTGGTCCTCAGAGAGCATCATGGGAACTCTCATCAGGAATCAGGATACCCTTCTGGCCATGTTGTATAATATGCAGCTGTGGAATTGAGTACACACACACACACACACACACACACACACACACACACACACACACACACACACACACACACACACGCACACACAC
>JAQMCW010000019.1:12718195-12733888 GCA_030068335.1 Chrysichthys cranchii
AAAAAAAAATGAGCTAAGATACTAGCCCGTCAGTAAATGACCAGAATGTAGCGGGAGTTTAGCTAAAAAAATTTTAGCTAAGATACTAGCCCGTCAGTAAATGACCAGAATGTAGCGGGAGTTTAGCTAAAAAAAATTTAGCTAAGATACTAGCCCGTCAGTAAATGACCAGAATGTAGCGGGAGTTTAGCTAAAAAAAAATGAGCTAAGATACTAGCCCGTCAGTAAATGACCAGAATGTAGCGGGAGTTTAGCTAAAAAAAATGAGCTAAGATACTAGCCCGTCAGTAAATGACCAGAATGTAGCGGGAGTTTAGCTAAAAAAAAAATGAGCTAAGATACTAGCCCGTCAGTAAATGACCAGAATGTAGCAGGAGTTTAGCCAGGAATTTAGCTAAGCTAAACTAGCCAACTTTTAGAATGTATTGGGAATTTCACTAAGGTTCATACTTGGACAGCTTCCAGAAAATAGAGATATGAGCAGTATACTACAGTAACCTTGTAATATGCAGGAATTCCGCTAAAAATCCTAGTCAGCCAGCTCCCAGAATGAAGTCGAAATTAATCTCACTAGCTTTTTTGACTTTCCATGAAGATATCCCCTGACAGTGTTCATGCTAACAAACTGCAGCTAGCTCATCAGATAAGCTGTTTATCCTGAATGACCCTGAAATTCTGAAACCAGCGATCTTCTATCATGACCAGAGATTCTTTCACATTGTCCGATTTTCCTATGCGAGAACAAAATAAGGCCGATAATTGTACAGAGCAAAAATAAATAAAAACATTTAAAAAAAAACAGTCTATAGAAAGTGCATGAGGATGCAATATTGAGTGTGTAATTGGATCAAATACGCATTTCTGATTAAAGCAATTTTTACTTCAGGATTTCTACGTACAGTGAGCTGGGCTCAGGCGAACCCGTCGATATTAACGCCCAGTTTCCTGCGAGGTGAGTTTGACCTCTGCGTACCGGTGCTCAATGTCATTCGCTGTCTGCCTCGGCAAGCCTACTGTTTTTTTCCTTCCTCTCCCTCCCTCTGCTTTTTTCCCTTCTTTTTTTTCTTTCCCTTGGCAGCAACACACGCGGCGTTAATGCCAAGACCAGGGGCCGGCCACGGGTACGGACAGATGGAGAGGTCGCGCTCAACAAGTGCGAAATGCAGAAGATCTGGAAGACAAGAAGTGAAAGACGGGCTCGGATGAGACGGACGGAACGAGATGGACAGAACGAGATGGACAAGGGTGCGGAGGAGAAACAGAGAAGTGAGGTCTGTACCTGCACAGATGGCAGACTGCTCCATAGGGGCTCGCTGTCACTGCACTTGCAGGCAGCAGGAGAAGAAAAACAGCTCGGCTCGGCATGAATCTGCAGCTGCACTGCTGGTGAGGACCAACAGCAAGTGCTGCATCCATACGAATGCCTTCATTTTATTTCTAGCAAGATTACTCTGCTCAGGTTATTCAGATGCTGCGAAATTCAGAACGATCCAGTAAATAAGGCCTGTGTTTTTTGCTCACAGTGGGCGCTGGCGAATACTTTATGATTCGTACAATTACAAACAAAGGAGCACGATGATACTTCATGGTTGAAAAAAAAAATGTAATCAAAGAAAAAAATGTACTCCTTGTTTGGGTTTCCATCATCCTGTCTGTGATGTCATAAACACACCCCTAAGATCCCTTCACTCCAACCACAACATTATTGCTCAGAAACACAAACACGCCAAAATCCAGTGTTCATCCACGCACAATAAAACGAGCTGCTTTTCCAAGATGGAGAGCCCTGCTAGCTACAGTAGGAGTGAGATGTACTTAGACATTGAATTAGCCCTATGGTATTATGTGTATTAAGTTCATCTCATAAACTGTCTGGTAAACTGTTTGATCATTTGGTGCATTTCTTGATAAACCAATCAGCTTATTTAGAGCAAATTTTGTCCTGATTAGCTTCTTACAAGCTGAGAGAAACATGCAGCAGTGTTTATAAGCTAGGTAAGCAGATTAGCGAACGCACTATGAAAATGACTTAATGTTAAATTTAATTCAGTAGGTTTAATATTAAATGGATGTTATTTATCGTTTATGGAAGGAGTCTCCAGTATCAGAGCTTTGTGATTTCTTGGTAGCATGACATAACATGAGTTGTTTATTTATTTATTTTTTAACTTCAAGTCATTTAAGAGTGTCATTTATTAATAAATATTAATAATAACTCTTGGTACTTGCTATGATATGTGGCATAAGAGGAACAACGCATTCAAGATGTGCAGTAATAAGATTTATTGAACTATTTCATCACACCAGCCTGTCGTTGATTATTTTCCTACAATATCAAGCCCCAAAGGGTTTTATTACTTACTTAGGGGATTTTTTCTGCTTTTATTTATTTATTTATTTATTTATTTATTTTGGCTGGGTTTTTTTCTGGAAAGAAATATAGCATTTTTTTGTCATACTATTCGCTCACTTTGACCACATTTAAAATATTTTCACTTGATAACTCTTTTTTTTTTTTGGATATAAATAAATTTCAACCTTTCTGTCTCTGGTTCTGTTTTCGATCATTTATAGCGACAGTAAATGACTCTGCGTGTCAATATTTTGAGTGATTCTAGTCAAAGCTCATAATCATAGGCATGACTCGTAGAAAAAGATGATGGAACGTTAGCTAGCTACTAATGAACGGAAGTGGAAGATTCCATGAGGTGGGGATTCGAGTAACTGGGCGGGGTTGGGAGGTGGCGTGAATTCATCGTTACGATGCTTTCAGAGTTCATCTCGAGAACATAAATTCTACTAAAATCAGATTTAAGGCTCTTATGTACCTTCGAGCTTGTCTTGATTTCCATTACAATTTTAATTATTCGCTCTCAGCCGGAGCATGTGGTGATGTCAGGTTAATTTGTGTCTTCCCTGAGTCAGATTGCAGTGGGTCACTTTGCCTTCTCTGAATCCAGACCCTGACATGATAACATCTCCGAGAGGTTATCCTTCTCTCATACCACTTGGTGCGCCGTGTATACCTGCCAATAAATCGTGATTCATTAAGGACGCTTGTTCTGAGCAATAGCTGTGTGTTAATCCCTCCAGCATGGCTACATGCCTCGATCCTGCCCCTGGGAACGGTGTGGAAATATACAGCACAAACTCTGTACAGGATATCACTCATATATGGCATAAATCACACACAGCAAAGCACAGCGTGTAACTTTTAGTGGAGCAGTTCAAAGATTGATTGGATTTATGTACTGCATACGTCTGGTTATGTCCATGAGTGGTGAAAAAAAAATAAGGAAAAAGTTGATTTTTTTCCTGGAACAGAATGTCCCCAAGTGTTTTATTCCTCTTATACCGACAATTTATCAACAGTTTTAAAATGTCAAGATTTACCATGCCGTGGAACATCAACATGAGTGATAAATAATAACAAAATGATGCTGAATGAGCCATCACATATGTGACCTGCGCTGGCAAAAAGAGTCGGATATGAGCGTAGAGGCTAATTATGAACTAAGAGGCAAAACATGGTTTTGGTCGAAATGAGATTTTCTCAGAAATGAGTCCATAAAGCCCTCATTTATTGATCCTCATGATAAAATGGCAAGAAAACATCCCAAACTACTTTTATTTTAAGGTTTTGTTTATATGTTCATTCGTATGTCTTCATTAATTAGTCCTTTGTCGTAATATTCCATGATAAATCCGTGTTTTTCACCGCACGCTCGTGGCGAGACGGGGGAATCCCCCTAGCCATGTTTGGTATCGTTGTGAAGCGTAGTTCCTCTACTTTCTGATAATACACATGGAATTCCCGATGATGCTTTTATGAACCAATGGAAAGCGAGTTTCCAAACCTCATTAGACGTAAACAAAAGTGGCTAGTTGCTAGGCGGTCATTTTTTGTCCGATTTCAACAAACCACGCCTCATGTTGAAGGTCTTTAGATGGATAATGTGGAAGTAACAACAGCTCACTTTTGAAAATTTCCTCATTCCGACTCATTTTGCCAGCACCGGTCAGATTTCTAAAAGTGTGCCAAGAACCAAAACACATTCTAGGTAAGAAAACAGAAGATCATTACCAGAAATCTTCAAGGTTCCTTTTTTTCTGGAAGCTAAGAACTTTGAACTATCCAATGAATCCTTAAAGAACCCATGAAGAACCCGTTTCCTAAAGTGCTAGCTGTCTTGGGCTGAACTGTCTTGGCTCTTGGGACACTCTTATAAAAAATGGTCCTTTATTGATACATTTGTTCTCAGCGTCCAAAAAAATCCCTTCTGATAGGTAAACACTTTGTTGTACGGTTCAACGTAGACTTGATAAATGTTTCCTCAGAGATTACTTCATGGTGATCTAAGCCTCCTGTTCAGTGTAAAAGGTTAAAGTTCGATTTGAGGGGTTAATGTTTTACAAACATTGGGGTTCTAGATAATCAGGTTCACAGTGTATAGTCTAAAAGTTTAGTGAAGGATTTAAGACAGAACTGGAGTGTTCCAGTTCTTTGGCTTAAATTCCTGGGTTTAAGAGAACACACACACAAAAAAATACATTTATAAAAAAAAAAACCCAAATCATTGGGAATCTGAGTCTAATTCTGATTCTTACTCTGATTCGGATTGTGAATTTCTCTGTATTTGGCTAAGAAAAGGCTCTGATTCTGGATCCTGACTTTGATTATTATCATTGCGTTATCGGTCTGACTCGGGTTCCGACTGACTTGGACTCAGACTCAGATTCAGAGTCCAGTTCTTCTGACTGTGATCACTGTCACTAGCAATCTGACTCTAACTCGTTCCGATTCACACTGACTCTGATAATTATCATCGTGAATCTGCCTCTGATTTTAAGAGTTTAATTCTGACTCGGATTCTGCTTTGTACTTTTTTTCTCTACTTGGCGAACAAAAGATTTTAGTTCTTGATATCATTCTGATTCCTACTTTGATCCTGAGTCAGGTTCACTCTCTCTGATCATGACTCTGACTCTGATTCTGACTATGACTTACAGGAAAAGGTCTGAACACAAACCCCAACCCTAATTCTAATCTCCATTTCAATATAAACTGACTCCTGATTTCTCGTTTTTCTACAGAGCAATGGCCTTTCCCTGGGTCAGGATGACATCAACCCAACAAATCACCAACAAGGACCCCATGACCTCAGGGTGCATTTCACAAAAATATTTCACAGAAATGCAAGACTGACTCGTATTCATTCACACATTAGTGTACCTGCTTAAGGAAGTGTGCTTTATCTGGCAGTGTTGGGTGTACTCACCTTGTTGATGTTCATCCTAGGTTAAATATTCTTCTTCGGATGTTTATTTTTTTTCTCTCCAAGGAAGACTGACATGTGTCAAAAAAATTCCCGCATGTCACCGTTATGAACTTATGTCTCCTAAACCACTTCTGTAGAACCTGTAGGGCAAATGTCATGTGATATTATTTCTAATCTAAATCAAATTATGGGCTATGAAAACGGTGTGGCAGGGAAACGTGGAAATGAATGGCAAACTGTGAATATCTAATGAATTCAATCTGCATAGGAGGCACCTGATCAAACGTTCGAGCAATTATGAACGCCATCAATCAAACCTAGGAGGGTTTTTTTTTTTTTAAAACCACACCCTCATGTAGGTCGAATTCAGGCTTGACACAGTGGGAAGCACAAGAAGACTGAAATATGTTATAGCCAAAAATGAACAGATTTCATGTTATTCCTGATAAACAAGCACAATCTGACAACAGAAGAAAGTGTGAGGATGATAATTGCATAAGAATCTTTTCCAAAAAAAACCCCCAAAAACCTAAGAATTTGTTCATGCCAGAAATCTGCGCTGGCAGACTTTATTTTATAAGTAGCCAAGATGTGAGCTTTTCTAAAAAGAAAATGTTAAGAAAGTTAAAAAAAATAATAATAACGTTGACATTACCGCTCTGTTGTATTATTATCCATCGTATCTTTACTGCACTTTTAGGAGTCTCTCGGGTGGTGGTTTAAACAGCTTCAAAAACGAAAACCCAAAATGTGACTCAGTGTGTGTACTCACAGCCACAAAGCCTGCAAGAGGGGTTTCAACTGGCTTAAGTACGCTATCATGGCGTCTCTTGTGTTGGACTCTTTTATTCGCCATCGTCAGGTTAATGAGTCTACCAGCCCACTTGATGTTGAGAGGCTTGCCACAAAGCCACGTCTCATTAGAGCCTGCCTGGCATTACGCACCGAGACAAAAGCGCATTCACCCGCGCCGCTGAATGCCTTCGTGCTCCTCAATGCTGCCAGCCTGTGGAGCCATGGCTGTGCCATCTACCCATCCATCCATCCATCCATCCATCCATCCCTCCCTCCTTCCCTCTTCCCTCTTGCTCGCTCGTGCACCCTGGCAGCTGGCCAGCACTTCCACCTCCACCACCACCAGCACCACAGCGAGCCCTCTTCTGCACATGGCGCCATGCCAGCATAGCCAAGGGTCTGCCCGTGCAGGCACACGTGCCCTCGCCTCTCTGCCAGACTCACTATTGTCCTGCTACATGCTCCAAAGCAGAGAGGCCGTGTGCAAGCATGATGAAGCACACACTCCGGGCTGGTGGCCATTATCCATGGAAAAGAGGGTTATGATTTATCCACTGTACGGCTGGTGTGCGTTATCATCCCGCTTGCAGGTGGACTCCTTTAACAGCATGGCATGATGGGTAAACGCCAAATATATTCAACCCCCCCCCAGTCCCAGTGTTATTCATGGTGTTGGCCTGGACCCAACACTGTATATAAATATGGCTATATCTGACCGGCGTTGATTTATATTTATATGCTCCATTTGTTTCTATAGGGACAGCTCACACTGGGACTTTGGGGGACGCTACAAATGTGGGCAATTGTTGAAGTTGATATGGAGCGAGGAGGCTTTTATTTCACATTTCTGAAAGGAATCTTCAGCACCTTCAGTGTGAGGTAACGTTTACGCTTTTTAGGTTTCTTGGTAACAACACTTTACCGTTATTAAAATGTTTTTATTAATGGTATTATTCTTTGTTATTATTCAGTTAAGGCAGCTAGCTAAGCAAACAAAGCCGTTTGCTGTCAAATCATACTCAGGTAATTTGCATAATTAATGTGATTGGTCCAAAGTTTTGTGTCATTTTGTGACATCACAACTTGAGCTCATGTACTCATAACTCAACTCAAAAAGCCTTCTTGGTCAAAACCTGAAGTTTTTATTTTTTTTAAATAGAAGTGCAGTATTGGAAAACAAATCACGCTTATTTAGCACCGTTTGAACAATTCTGACCCAAGTACAAAAGTTTTGGGTCAGAATCACCCAGATTTGAGTGACATTTTGACAAAGCGCTGTGGCTCTTTCAAATGAATAGGAAAGAATTTAACAAATAAGATAAAGATGTAATTAACCTCTTAATGAGTGTCATTCATGATTTTCCACAAAGCTCACTCAATTCTCCAATGACCTTTTGAGAAAAGACACTGGTTACACTTTATGGTACTAATCGCTTATAGAAGCTAGCTAAAGGAAGCCTTCTAGCACTTTACAATTATGAACGAAGACACACAGGTGTGAATATGAAATGCTTCAGCCAAAGTGTGATACTGTGGATGTGTTTGAAGTAATTGTGTTGTGATTTATTTTCCTCTGGATTGGTATGGCTTGTCAATATACAATGATTTATTTTTGTTTCGTTATTTAATACGCTTCCTATGGTGTTTTTTTTGTACTCTGTAAATAATAATCAAAATATATGTAAAAAAAAAAGATCTATTTAAAGAGATTACGAGCATTAAAAATGAAGCAAGTTCGAACCATAATGTAGCAGTCATAGTGAAGCTGAAAGGACTTCCTTCATTTTATTAAACAAGACTCAAATGAAAAAGAAAAAGGTATAAAAAAAAATCCCTGTCAGTACAGCTGGTTCAATAATGTACAGTTATTGGAGCTACAACTAATCATCTCTAGACAGATTTCACGACATGCTCTCAGACTAATGATAAGGAAGGCAAGAGAGAATCCAGGAGTAACTAGAAAAGAGTTGCAGCATGACCTGAAAGCACAAGAACAACAGTTACACAGACAATGAGAAGCACTGAAGCACACCCTTTTGGAACAATATACTCTGGTCAGATGAAACCAAAATAGAAATCTTTTGAAAACTTATCATGTTTGCAGAAAGAAGTGGCTACGGTGAAGCACGGTGGTGGGAGAATCACGATACAGGGCCTGAGTTATGACATATTAGAGGAGAATTTAATCTTATTGGAGATGTGGGAAACTGACTCGGAGGAGAACATGAACGTTTAAACAAGAAAATGACTCCAAACCTACAGGTTAACAACTCATGAAGATCCTGCATCTTACTGATGTATGGATGGATGGATGGATGGAAGATTTTGAAATTGGGAGTCCATCAAAGGGAGTTTCAGACCTAATACCTTGGGGAATAGAAACTGTTTTTTTTTTTTTTATCATATTCATACTGTAAGTACTGTAAGTCAAAATATATTATGTATGGATGGGTAATTTGCACTTATATGGAAGTATATTAAATAAAAAACCTACAGTGTGTGAATATGTATTTCCCCAAAAACTTGGGAAAAATCAGGAATACGCCCTGGATTTTTTATTTTTAATGAATTCATTTTGTCTTTCTTGACACGCCTAAGCTTAAACCCTGACACTTCTTGACCTGTTAAACAGTTAGTTGTTTTTTTTTTTTTTTTATGATTAAACACACTTCACCCTCTGCCATGTTGTTTGTTATTCCTAATCAGGGCATTATTGCTTATTATTAATGCGCCAGTTAATTTTGACACAGCTAATGGCTCGGATTTGTCTCCGCTCGGTTTATTCAGGCTGATGACGGACTGCTTTACAGTCTGCGCTGATACATCTTTGTCTCCACTATTTCCATATTGAGTTTCGAAGCTATCCTCCATAATTACATTTGAATTTGGTCTTATATAACAGAAGTGCTATACGTGATATCCAGTTTTAAATGAAGATGTCTTTTGCTTCATGGTGTACAGTTATTAATATAGATATGTAGAGGATGCAGATATTTTTGGATTTCGATTGCAAAACCGAACATGAAAGGTCATCAGAGTTTCACTCGTGGAAGTGAATTTGCTCGTGAGGAAGTCGGTAAGGAGATTAAAATATCTCCTCAGGCCTACTCGCCATATTTACAGACTGCTGGAAACAAATGTCAAGTAAACAAGAAATAAAAGCCTTGGTAGAGGATGGGGACGAGCCAAAAAGAACCCACGTGCATGGAAAAATCACGTACGTCAAAATCGCCCTCAACAGCAGGCCTGCGTTTACCTTGACAAAAAGTCAATATCTTTCCAGGCATGGGGTCAGGAGTGTTAAAGATTTCTCGGCGTTAGTGCAGCTCGCTCCCCCTCCCGTGCACTATTTATAGCATGCAGGCCCAAGCAGCTGAGCGGACTGCGGTGATGTCACTGCTGCTGATGGAATGCTTTGTTCTGGAGTGTGTGTGTGTGCGCGCACAGCAAGATGGCTGACCCTCGCCATCTTTGATTACACCAGGCACCGTTGCACTAAGAGATGGATAAGTTGAATCTAAACATTTGAGATATAGAATTAAATATTTCACTGTCTGGGTTATTAGCAGGATTTTTGTATTTAATGGCATGGATGCATTTGCACAGCATGAGACAGAATGCATTGTAGATGTTTTGGGGGAAAAAAAAAAAACAAAAACCAACAACATCAAAATCTTTGGACTTCTAAATAAAAATTAAAAAAAAGCAGAAGGATCGAGATTACACACATTACATCCACATATGAAGTGAATTATATGTGATTTGTCATGCAGATTTGATTTCAAGGTCCAAGACATGCACACGTATCTAATGTAGACGTTACATCTTTAAAAAAAATGCAAAATGATATTGTATTTTGCAATATTGTACTTATATTTTTGATATGCAATGTTGGCTTGTTTTATGCTCAGAGAAAGTGCATGCGTGGCTGCTCGGTATGTTACCTCAAAAAGAAAAAAGAAAATATCATACAGTAATAGAATCCATGATTATAGACCTGATAATATTTTTGGGTGTAAAGTTAGCTTACTTTATTATTATTATTATTATTATTATTATTATTATTATTATTATTATAAAACATCTATATTAGATATGCATGCAATAATTCATGCATTTTTCAAAGCACAGGGTTAGGGATCAGCACACGTCCCATGCACACTTTTACCCCTTTTGCTTACTTTTCATTTCCAGTACTGATTTTATTTTATGTTCCAAGACTTGCGCGTGTTTCTACTGTAGGTATTTGAATGCTATCATGCACATGTATGAAATATTATTCCATATGTCTGATGTTGACCTGCATGTGTATCTAATGGCCCTCTTTGATGAAACCATCGTACTTCCATACAGATCTGATTTCATCACCTTCACCCCCCTCGCAATCAGCGCCACTACGTCGTGTGTATAACATACAGGTTTAGCCGCAGTATTAATGGAGCATTGTACTGATATGTATTTTTAGTAAGCATTCGGGCACTTCCAGTGTCCCTAAAAGAGCACGGTTGCTAAGCGACCGTGATTGTTGCCATGGAGATTCACGTGTTGGCAGCTGCTGCAATCAACATTATCTCAAGGCACATATTCTCATTCCAACAGTCAGGCGATCGCAGACAGCGAGTAGGAAAGACAAGTCTGTGGGACTGTAATCATGGCAGAACATATGCTCGCACGTTACTCGCCACATTACTGATAGCACATATGGCTGGAATGACGGCCGGAGTTCGGTGCAATGAAGATGACGGCCGTGCCGAAACAGAACTGTGGAGTGTTGAGGTTTGGGGTTTTAATGATGACACTGTTCGTGGGATATGATGGAATGTAAAGCGTTTGGAAGAGTTTCTAGGAATGTCATGTTTGTAATGAAACATGAATACATTGGTATCATGCTATAAGGCATTATACACATTGTTACTATAGCAGTAATGTCTATGATGTCTAATGAATTGTTAAATAACACATTAGAACACGTGAAAGAATCCCAGTCGCAAAAGTTGCATACTCGTCCTGTCTCGATTTTTTAGATAAACGATTTATGCCAGAGGAATTAGCAAATAATCACATTACAAAACTTTACAAATGTATAATACGCTACAAAACATGACAAGACAGTAAACACTTTAGAACATTAGAAAATCATACAAAACCTGACAACATATTACAAATCTTTACAACTTTACAACACAATACATAAACTTTACAACTGTACATCTTTACAACACAATACATAAACTTTACAACTGTACAACTTTACGAGAAGTGACACATCTTTACAACACATTACAAATCTTTACAACTTTACAACACAGTGCATAAACTTTACAACTTTGCAACTTTACAAGAAGTGACACATCTTTACAACACATTACAAATCTTTACAGATTTACATCAAGACAAAACTTTACACCTTTAAAACACCCAGCTACAATTTGTAGCATAGGCTGGAAATTCTATTACTTGACCTTACTGAAAAAAACGCACAACCGATTGCCTTAAAAAAGTCAATTAGAATAGGAGTTGTATGTAACAATAAACATTTGTTCGTACAACATACAATTCCTATTCCACTCGACTTAGTTTTTAAGGCAGTTGATTTGCATGCATTTTTAAAATGAGATCAACTGGTTAGAAAAAAGGCTGCATGTATTTACACGGTTTATTGTAAAATTTTAAATGTAAACCAAACATTTTTAAAGTTTTAAGCTTTACAAGTACACTGCAGAACCTTCTATGGCATTCTACAAATCTTTGCAATTTTACAGCTCACCTCATTGCTTTACAACCTGACAATGTACTACGAAACCATATGACCGCATACAACTTTACAATATACTGCACAGTTCTTTACAACATACAGCAAAACTTTACACACTACAGAACTACAATTTACAACATACACATTTTGTATCTCGGTGCACAATTTGGCAAATTTACAACGCACTTCAAAACGATGAATTTACAAGACATCAAAACTTTACAACACACTACAGATCTGTGCAATGGTACAACGCAATAAAAACAGCTACATTTACACTCTTATACAAAACTTTACAACTGTACAACATGCAACGAGAGTTAGCCATTTTACAGAATACTAAAAATTTTTTTTTTTAAAAACTTCCCAAATTGCTACAAAACTTTGCAACTTTACAACCCAATATAAAACTTTAGATCTACAACATCCTACTGAACTTCACGCTGACTTTTGGAAATTTCCTGCGCTAAATCATGAGGTAAAATAAAAGAAAGAAAAATGCCTTAATAATTTGTTTTAGTAAAGTTTTTTTTTTTTCTTTTTACTTAAAAAAACAAACAACCCCCCCCCCCTTGCTTTTCTCACTGGTGCAACTTAAGCTATGCTTAGTTTAAAACATCACATCAGTCAATAATCAACGCTACATTTCCGGTATTGCCGATATTCAGTGTCTTAAACATGATTTAAAATGGCTGTAAACTGTAATGCTTTTCATAAAGAATTATAACAACATGGCTGTCCTAGAAAGCACTTTTTTTTTAAAATATAGGAAAGTCACCTTTTTGATTTGATCATATTCTGGTGATTTGCTCCAACCATCATTCTGACATCACTGCTGAGTTCGGTTCCTTTATATTTAGCTTTCAGACTACAACATAAATGAATCTCAATGGAGTCGATAACATCAGATAATCTGAAGTGCTGAAATCCACCTCGGAGAGAGGAGGACGTGGGCGTAAAATTGTTTACATTTCCTTTACTTTTACGATTCTTTTTGCTGACGCTTGCAAAACATCATGGGGAAATTGAGCTTGTCCACTAAAGCTACTGCGTTACACATGTTTAGGGAAGCGGGACATGACATACGTATAAGTGATATATGTCTTTTTTTTTGTCTCTTGACTACATTGCCTCTCGAGAGGTTCCAGAAACAGGAGCTGCAGGTGAAATCAGGGAGTGCTGGAAAATGCACGGACATCATCCTGATGCCTTGTTTCTCTGATTCGCCTCTCTACTACTACATGGCATTAAGGGCACTAAAAGTGAAGGTATTTGCAGCCGAGATGAGATTGAGGAGGATAAAGATGTCTGCAAGCAAACTTTTAATTACTTCATGATAATAAGATGAGAATTTGGATCTGATAGATATGGATAAAGATGTAGAACAAGATGTGATCATTATGGAGTAATATTAGTACTAACAGGAGCAAATCAGCTTCATCCAGAAATCCAGATATAATTAATATCCAAACGATTGGCTCGAACGGTTCACTCAGAGCTCAAGAGAGCGCTTGACGCACACAGGCAACACGAGCCACTTGTCACTTGCTAGTGTGAACACGGTATTAAGGTACAAACCTCCAGTAAACATAGAGAGGTGAGATAATTGGGAATAAACAGTTTTTGGAAGTGCAAAGCTTTAGCGTGTCCATATGGGAGCGCGAACAACAAAGTCAGACTTCAAACCAAACAAACACACACACACACACACAAAAAAACAAGATAAAAGGACAAAACTAAATGTTAACCACTTTGGGATTTTTTGAGTTACGGATTAAACCCAGTTCCCGGACTAAATTATAATGCCAATACATCCTCTATTGAAAATCCCTTTTGTTGAAGGACAAGGCTTAATCTGTGAGCACAAAAGCAGCCCATAAACCCACTTAAACCAGTGAATAAAAACAATAGGTGAATTAGCGAATTGTGAAAGAGGTGAAAGTCGGAGGAAGGTGGAGGTGGGGGGGCATTGCCGGTCATTGCTGTGTCTCTGTCCTTGTAATGGCCTCATAAATTACATTTTCTTTCTGCTGTCTTTAATTACCACACAAAAGACGGCGCAAAGCAGGGAGTCGAGGAGTGGGGAAAAAAAAGAAGGGGAACCTGTAATAATCTTCTCTTTCAGCGGGTTTTTTTTCCCTCCCTCTTTTTTTCCGCTGACATTTACCGGCTCAGTGTGAGAGGCAGTTGCTAGACCAGGTGCCTCGACATGCCTGCTTGACCCCTGGGTCATTTCTGACCAAGGAAGCGTGGGATGACAATGCAGAAAAGGTTACACACACCTCTTAGACACGTGAAAGCACGTCTGGATCACGATCTAGGGTGAATGAAGACACGATGAGGGGTTTAATGCATAAAATTACCACTGGATGACCTGTACTGCTGCTTCTGCTGCTGTTGTCGCACCGATATCCCCAGATGACCTGCTAAGGCAAAGAGAAAATACCCCCCTCAACACACACACACACACACACACACACACACACACACACACACAGCACAGCACAGCATCCAGCAACCAAGCTCCTATTCATGTGCTTCAGCCATGAGGAGGTGCTGCATCTTCTGCGCTCATTACCAACCAAATTAGGTCACCGTGGGTGGGAGGGAGAAGACTCGGGCGCCATTCTTTCACATGCATGTGGATAATCTTCATGAGCCAGAATCTGCTGTGAGCAAAGGAAGAGAAGGAACAGGGGAAATATAGACCAAGGAGGGGTTTTGAAAAAATAAAACCAAAAAGAGCTCCTGCTGAAGGACTGAGCATTAAGTATGTGTCTACACAATGTCCTTCATTATAGGGAGAATGCTGAAATTGTACACACCGTTCATTCCCTGCATTCACACTAATTGCACTAGTCTAATAAGCACTAGCAGGATTACTCACATAGCCAACACATGACGGATCGACTGCCTACAAATGATCCCCCATGACTCATATATCGAAACAAATCTTGCCGAAAAGGTCAAACTTCAAATGTTTCCAAATCTAAATGCAATATTCAGATCACTATGAACTAATCATACACCGATCCTGATGTGTTTGGTCCAAAAATCAGTTCAAACCGAAAATCTTATAGAAAACACCCGAGCTCCTGCTAAAGGCTTTGGCATAAAACAATGTTTTAAAGCACATTAGGAGACATTTTCCACATTATCCAAGTCCCATTAGTCTTGATGACTCATATACTGATGTGAATCTTGTTTGTATAAAGGTCACTTTCTGGATATAAAATGTTAGTGCTCCCGTTGAAAGGTTTGACTAGGGGAAAAAAGTACGAATTTAAAGTTTAAAACAAGAAATTAGGTAAATGTCGACACGTAGTCGTTCATTAGTGGAGGATGGGGATGTGCAACTGGAAAACACTGAAATATACAGACTAACGCATTGTTCATTTCCCATATTCAGGCTAATTACTCTCTCGGCTCTGAAATGGAAACAATTTTCCATATATCCAAATATCATTATCCTTGATGAGTTATATTGTACAGTGATGAAAATCTTGTTAAAAAAAAAAAACCCTGAATGTTTACAAATATAATCTTTATATCACCATAAACCGAGCGTGTATATTGATCCAGATTTGATTGCGATGCAAAAAGCATCTCAGATATGTCATTTCTGGAACAGTTCCCGTTGCAAATGCTAAAGAAAACCATGACCTTGTGTTAAAGGGTTTGACAAGAAAACCAAACGTTTAAAGCGAGAAACTCTTGAAATGAAGGTGTATTGGTGGAATAAACACATTGGTGCATGTTTCGTTCTCTACATTCACACCAATTACTCTCTTATTCATCAAAATGATAACACATCTTCGCATATATCCAAATATCATTATCCTGGACTAGTCATAGTGTAGGCTT
>JAQMCW010000019.1:12742878-12753930 GCA_030068335.1 Chrysichthys cranchii
CCCCCCCCCCCCCCCCCCCCCCCCCCCCCCCACATCTCTTGATCCAATTCTGTTGCTAAGCAACTGATGTTTGTTAAAGGCACAAAGAGAGCCGGAGAAATAATTGAATTAGGATGTATTATACACAGCAAACTTCAGTGCTCTCATGCCGCAGGACTGTGAAGACACAAAGCGGCGGGCGAGTGGAGCAATTCCACACATCAGGATCAGAGAGACGTTAATGCTGACGCTGTGGGGAGCCAGAGTCTTTACAACAGCACGCTGACCTTCACTTACACTACAGGAAGAGGCACAAAGAACACATGGATGGATGGATGCATGGATGGGTTGGTGAATGTGTCAGTTAAGGGTTGGATGGATGGATGGATGGATGGATGGTCACTGGATGCATAGATAGACAGATGAATATACAGGTTCACTGCAAAAAATGCAAAGAGTGGATAAATGCATGGATAGATGGTTACATGAAAAGATGGGCACTGGATGCATAGATAGATGGATGAACGTACAGGTGTACTGGGAAAAAATGCAGAAAGTATAAGTATAGTGTGAATAGAAGATGGATAGGCATGCTGCAGGGAGATAACGAAAGAACAGATAAATCAATGGATAGAAAAATGAAGGCTGTGAGGATTAATTGGTTCATAGATAGGTGGATCGATGTCTGTGTACACTGCAGAAAAATGCAAAAAGAACAAATAAATAGATGGATGATGTATGGATTACAGGGTTTGTATATGGAAGGATGGACGGATGGATGGATGGATGGATGATGGATGGATGTCTAAATGGATGGCTTGTACACCAAAAAATAAGCAGTAATAATGGATAAATGGACTTACTTGGTGTATGGATGGATGGATGGATGGATGGATGGATGGATGGAGGAATAGATGGAAGGTACACCAGAAAATTTCCAGAAAGAATAGATAGTTAAATAGATGGATGGATAATTGGTGGATGAATAGATGGATGGATGGATGGATGGATGGATGGATGGATGGATGGATGGATGGATGGATGGGTGGATACACTGAGGACAGATGCAGAAAGAACAGATAAGAGATGGATGGGTTGATGGATGGGTTGATGGATAGGTGGAGTGATGCAGGGATTAAGGGGTTCATAGGTACACTGCAGGGAGATGCAGAACAACAAGTGAATGGGTTAATAGATGGATATGGAATGGATGGATGAATGGATAGATAAGTAAGGTCAGTTGGATACTCAAAGGCTCCAAAAAGAACACGTAAATAGGTCAGTGGATGGACAGAGGGATGTGTGGGTTAAATGATGGATGTATGCATGTGAAAGAACAGATAAATTGATCACTATAGAGATTAAAGAGTGGATTGATGGACTCATGAATGGATGGATGAAAAGATGAACTGGATGAATAGATGGACAGATGATGGTAGATGGATGGATGGGTGTAGGATGAGAAGATGGATGAATGGGTGTAATGATGAATGAATGCATAGGTGGGTGGGTGGGGTGTTGGATGAATAGATCAATTGATAGATAAATGTTTGGGTAGATGAAGAGAAATGAATGGATAGATAAATGAATGCATGGATGGATGGATGGATAGATGGGTGCTTCATGGAAAGATGGATGGATGGATGGATGGATGGATGGATGGATGGATGGATGGATGGAAGGATGGATGGATGAAAAGATAAATGGACAGAAGGATGGATGGCTGTAATGATAAATGAATGAATGCATAGGTGGGTGGGTGGGAGTTGGATGTATAGATAAATTGATGGATAAATGTTTGGGTAGATGACGAGAAATAGATGGATGGATAGATAAATGAATGCATGGATGGATGGATAGATGGACGGACCGATGGATAGATGGATGCTGCATGGAAAGATGGATGGATGGATAGATGGATGGAAAGATAAATAGACAGGTGGATGAATGGATGGGTGGATGGATGGATAGATGGATGGATGGATGGATGGAAAGATAAATAGACAGGTGGATGAATGGATGGGTGGATGGATGGATAGATGGATGGATGAAAAGATAAATGACGGATGGATGGATGAATGGATGGGTGGATGGATGGATAGATGGATGGATGAAAAGATAAATGATGGATGGATGGATGGATGGAAGGATGAGAAGATAAATGGATGGATGGATGGATGGATGGATGAAAAGATGGATGGATGGATGGATGAAAAGATAAATGACAGATGGATGGATGGATGGATGAAATGATAAATGGACAGATGGATGGATGGATGGATGAGAAGATAAATGGACAGATGGATGAAAAGATAAATGGACAGACGGATGGATGGATGGATGGATGGATGGATGGATGAAAAGATAAGTAGACAGGTGGATGGGTGGATGGATGGATAGATGGATGGATGAAAAGTTAAATAGACAGATGAATGGATGGATGGATGGATGGATGAATGGACAAAAAGATAAATGGACAGATGGATGGATGCAAGGATGGAAAGAGAAATGGACAGATGGATGGATGGCTGTATGGATGGATGGATGGATGGATGGAAGGATGGAAAGATAAATGACAGATGGATGGATGGATGGATGGATGGATGGATGGATGGATGGATGGATGAGAAGATAAATGTCAGATGGATGGATGGATGGATGCATGGACGGATGGATGAATGGATGGATGGATGGATGAGAAGATAAATGACAGATGGATGGATGGATGGATGGATGGATGAGAAGATAAATGACAGATGGATGAAAAGATAAATGGACAGATGGATGGATAGATGGATGGATGGATGGATGGATGGATGGATGGATGGATGAGAAGATAAATGACAGATGGATGAAAAGATAAATGGACAGATGGATGGATAGATGGATGGATGAAAAGATAAATGGACAGATGGATGGATGGATGGATGGATGGATGGATGGATGGATAGATGGATGGATGAAAAGATAAATGGACAGATGGATGGATGGATGGATGAAAAGATAAATGGACAGATGGATGGATGGATGGATAGATGGATGGATGAAAAGATAAGGAAGGTCCTTCCTACATGTCGGAGTTCAGTATCCGAGTTGAACATGGATGTAAACAGTAAGTCTGCAGTAAGACTCACTCACATTAAACTGCGGAGAAAATCAAACACTGATGGTTTTTCCTCGGTTACGATGTAATCCAGCACAGAGCTGATGCTGCAGCAGAACCTAATGTAGTCAGATGTAATCCTGTTCTCCACCTTCGGTGCTCTGGATATGAATCTGTGTCAGTCAGAAAGCTGAATGTAATAAACACAATGTCATCGAAAGCCTCCATAAAAACAAAACACACATAAACTACACTGTAACAGAATGCATTATTAAATACTGAAAGAAAAGTTTCATGATGTTTTATTATAATTTATTACTTTTGTATTATTACAATCACACACATATATATAAGTCCACCTGACTGGAGACTTGAGTCATTTTCTGCACAGCAGTAAGACAGGACAGGGCCTGGGGATTATTAATATCAAAGCACTTCATCAACATTTCTGCACATAGTATAGTATCAAGAAGGTAGTATTGGTACGCTCGGGACATGAAGACTCCATTAATCACCGAAGGACAAAAAAAAACTGGGGCTTAATTTCTATGTAATTCCTTGCACACAAATGGAAACAGATCTTTAAATAATCATATTAAGTACATTTCTTTATTTCAGATATATACCTGCATTAAATAAATAATTTAGTTGGACTACAAGATGCTATGTGGTAAAGAATCTCTGTCTTTGCTACAATAAAATACCATGTCCACCACATTGAATTCTTGGAAGATGTTATTGTTCTTCTCTGAAGATGTTTTGGAAGTAATAGACATACTCTATAATGTGATCCTACTCTCTAACTACAGATTTTTTTATTTGCTATTTCATGAACTGACTTGTTTTGTGAAAGTTCCATAACATTAAATGCAACTATAAATGAACAACAACAACAACAACAACAAAAAAAAACCCTATCACATGCTGAAATTTTTTTTTACTTCAGATTTATTAGTGTTGGCAAATCGCTGTGTTTTAAGAGGAATGTAATCCTGTAAGAGCGTGGGCAAATATTTTCCTGTACAAGCATGACATGGAGTGCTTTATTCCTTCACTTGGTAGTGTGTTTATTGTTTTTCTTCCATATGTTCAGTAAGAATGGTGTAACTATTCATTACCTTTCACTTCCTGTTAATGCTTTTTTTTTTCACTATTTTTTTTCATCACCTTGTACAAAATCAGGCTCCTGAAGAGCTCTGCCTAAATATACACTGACATCTTGTGGTACAACTTGGTTACTACAATGCATTTATTATTTGTCCAGAAAGAATGATTGTGAATTACAGCCTTTTTAGGACCCCCATTTTTTTTTTTTTTTTTTACATCAATTTGTATTATCTAATGTATTAGCAGATGATTTGCTGAGATTTCTAGGATGCTCTAATCATTTCTTTTAGGCACTTATGTTTAAATTGTCATCTTTTTGTGCCATGTTTAACGGACAGTGCTGAAGAGTCTGAGTATGTTTCAGAGTAGACTTTGCATTCTGCACACTACAGAGTATTCATAGATATCAAAACTTGTGGTGTAGTCACACAACAGGACGTCTTTCCTCCTCACTTGTCCTGTGTCCCAGGATCAATCCTGAGCTCGGGTTCCTGTCTGTGAGGAGTTTCTTCACATGTTCTCCTCATACTTGGGAGAGTTTCCCCCAGGTTCTTGTTTTTTTCCCCTACATCCCAAAAACTTCCCAGTAGGTGGACTGTTGAAGATGTGAATAAGTGTATGAAGGTGTGTATCCCTGAAAAAGACTGGCATTCCATGCAGGGTGTATTCCTGTCTCTGCCTCCTCCCAGGATGCACCCAGAATTCCGCAGGATAAAGCTGTTACTGAAATGCCCCTGAAAGAGCCACTGTGCACACCAGTACTAAGCAATAGCTTTGCTCTCTCTGTGAAAATAGTTCTCGAAGAAGATAAAGCTGGATAGATGTTGCCGTACCAACACACACACACACACGGGTCGACAGCTTGTAGTAAGTGTATTAACAGTGTCAGTGTAATGATCTTTACTGGGATTTCATGTGAACGCAGACAAGTGGAGTGATACAGTGAAATATCTTGAAACTCTGCTTGACCAATCAAATTACTGGACTGAACTGTTGTACAGTAGTGTTGTATTAGATAGATAGATAGATAGATAGATAGATAGATAGATAGATAGATAGATAGATAGATAGATCAATGGATCTCCTTGGGGAAATCCAAGTATCCTGTGGCTCACAATGAATTAAAATAAACCACAACGCATAAGAACACACAACAATAAAAGTTTAAGTAAACTGGGTAAAAATGGCTAAGGCAGAGAGGACATATCAAAGGACAAGAAGCAACTAAAAAAAAAGCATGGGTCGAATTGTAAATAAAACGAATAAATAAATAATAAAAAGGCATTAGAGTGTATTTAATATTAGGGTGGTGTATTAATAGTGTACAGAGTTACACAGTACTCACTTATGAGCTCCCTATGAGTAAGGCATTATAGCGAGCAAAATGTCGGTAATTAAAACAATCAAACACAACTAATGAAATGAAAATGAAAATATGAATCCCGCAAGTGCAGCATGGGAACACATACTATTCAAAGGCATGCAAGAGGGATCGACAAAATGCAGAAGTTCCAGGACTCACTCTCTCTCACTCTCTCACTCACTCTCGCACTCACTCAGCTTCTGCCGCGTAATCCTGTTCAGGGTCGCGGGGGGAAGCTGGAGCCAATCCCAGCTGACTTCGGGTGAGAGGCGGGGTTACACCCTGGGCAGGGCGACACACAGAAACAGACAACCATTCACACTCACATTCACACCTACTAATTTAGAGTAGCCAATTAGTCTAATCCTCTCTGTGCATGTCTGGATCATGGGAGGAAACCGGAGTACCCGGAGGAAACCCACACGGACACGGGGAGAATATGCAAACTCCACACAGAAAGGTGTCCAGGTTGATCCTGGGGATCGAACCCAGGATCTTCTTGCTGTGAGGCAACAGTGCTAACAACTACACCACTACGCCACCCACTACGCTTCCCACTACACCGCCCACTTCCAGGACTTTTCTATTCATCTTCGTCTTCTTCCACTTAATCCTGTTCAGGGTCGCGGGGAGAAGCTGGAGCCAATCCCAGCTGACATTGGGTGAGAGGCGGGGTATACCCTGGGCAGGTCACCAACCCACCGCAGGGCGACACACAGAGACAGACAACCATTCACACCTACAGGGAATTTAGAGTAGCCAATCAGCCTAATCCCCTCTGTGCATGTCTTTGGACCGTGGGAGGAAACCGGAGAACCCGAAGGAAACCCACACAAACACAGGGAGAACATGCAAATTCCACACAGAAAGGCACCCATGCCGAACCCAGGGCTCGAACCCAGGACCTTCTCGCTGTGAGGCGACAGTGCTAACCACTCAGCCACCGTGCCGCCCTCAGGACTTTTCTAAAAAAGAAAAAAAAGCACATCATAATAATAATAATAATAATAATAATAATAATAATAATAATAATAATAATAATAATAATAATACATACAATACATCCACCTCTGTATTATGTTGGATTCTGCTGACTACTAAACATGGAGTGTGTTTCTGCGGATGACCCTGCCTGTGATAAACATGGTGTTTAAGCGTTAAGGCGGGGCAACAGGAGAAAAGGCCTCTGGACCAATCAGGCTTTGGCGTTTATTTCATCAGGAAGGTTGTAGCACAAATAAAAATACTGTAGAATCAAAAGAAAGTGTCTCTCTCTATCTCTTTCCCTGCGTCTCTGTCTACCTCACGCTCTCTGTGTCTCACTCTCACTCTCTCGCTTTCTGGGTCTTTCTCTCTACGTGAACAGAAAGAGGGAGATGATCTCAGTAACAGCTCTGGAATTCAGGATATAATGGCGTCGGGGCTGCAGGAGGAGAAGCGGCGAGGAGCCCGTGGCTGCTGTTTGACCGTCCTGGCTCATCTCATCTCATTAGCGCTGTTTGATTGGGCATGAAGGTGTTCCTCCGTTCTGCCATCACAAAGATGAAGAGCGAGCCTCAGGCCCTCAGCTGTCTGGGAGGAGGTTCTGCTCCGCTGCCTGGCCAAAAGAACGGTTCTTTACACCCTGAGCTGCAGAGACGAGAATGATCCCATTATGTGCATTAACACCTTCCACGAGTGCTCGTGTGCAGATGAAGGCTCGCAATGTTCTCGGGATTTTCTGCAGATTTAACAAAAGGACATTGCAGAATATTACATAGCGAAGAACTCCTTAGATCTGTCCGTCAGACGGAGAATGTGGGTTCTCTCCCTGAACGGAGTTCCTCACACTCTGAGTAAAAAGAAGCCTTCTTTGATAGTTATGGGTTCTTATCTTCAGTTAACAGTTCTACCTGTAATCCTGTCACTTAGAACCTTTCATACATAGAAGCTTTAATATTTTTAAGGGGTTCTCCATATGGATGGCATTAAGGGTTCTAGATTTAATCTTTTTTGGAGGGAAAAAAAGTTCCTTTTGTATGCTATAAGAAGCAGTTTTGGTTCCCTAAAGAACTTTTTTTCTGAGATTTTCTCCTTTTCATTCTTCTTCTTCTTCTTGTGGCTGTTGTTTTGCTTTTGACTCACATTCTTCTCAGTTGTTCTTTGGATAGTTCAGGGTTCTTACTCTTCTAAAGCACTGGAGCTGGAGCTCTTGCAGACAGACAGATGCTTAGACAGACACAAAGTTTTAGGTTTCTACATAATACCTCTAATGGCTCCCCAGAAGAACACCTGCGGACCACGTAATGATTCTAGCTTCAACCGTTTCCCCCGAGAGCATACAGGATCAAAAATAATAAAGGAGGCGGAAAAGATGTTCGAAGCAATGCCATAGAAGAACCATTCCTGGTTCCACAAACAAGCCTTTGGACCTTGATTTCTAGCCCTTGGTTGTTGTTTTTGTCTCTTGACAGTGACATTATTAATGCTTTAAAATGGTTCTACCTGGATCCTTTGTAAACAGACAAACATTCGTTTTTGGGTTCTACACAGAACCTTTAATAGCTCCCTCAGTGGAAAAACCAAGGAATGCTTAACAGTTCTTGCTTTAACCATTTTTTTTCTCTCATAGTGTGTAAAATGTACAAATAATATTTAAAATTATAATCCGCGGTGGATTGGTGGCCGGGGTGTGCCCCGCCTCTCGCCTGAAGTCGGCTGGGATTGGCTCCAGCTTCCCCCTGCGACCCTGAACAGGATTAAGCGGCAGAAGACGAATATTAAAAATAAGGGTGCCAGATAAGGTTCTTTAGAGCAATGCCATGGAAGAACCATTCCTGGTTTGCTAAAGATCCTTTTGGTCCTTAATTCGTACCCATTGTTTTTGTTCTTACTTTAGACTCTGACATTTATATATAAGGGATCGTTAGATGGTTAAGGGTACTTAGTGCTCTAAAATGGCTGGACCTGGAGCTCTTTCAGACAGGCAAGCACTTACAGTAGTTATAGGGCTAAAATGGTGAGGTTTTAAATTAAGAGCTGTTCATTTCCCATTTCTGGAAGGAGTCTCCAGTGTCAGAGCTTGCTCATGCTCCTCATGAACATGCCACGCTGTATTTTAACCTCAAGACACAGAGACAAAAGAGGGACTGATGAGGGAACAACTGTTTGTAACTACTATAAGATAAATGAGAACAGGAACGAGTTTGTTTCTTGGATGTTGCAGAAGATCAAATGTACCTTTAAATGGATAAAGATTTAGAAATTTGTAGAATGTGAAAATGTCCAATTTGCACAGGTTACAAAGTGGGATGATTTGAAAAGTTTCAAAAGATTGAATCATGAGCTAATTCTTGCAGTTTAAGAGAAATAAAGTGCTTCGGGGCGTGCCGTTGGTGGTTGTCACAGCAATTGCGTCGGTGATTATTTTCCCAAAACGGTAGACCCCTCAAGTGTTTAATCCTTACATAAAACAGAGGTGAGTGTAAAATAAAACACCATAAAGATCTCTGTCCTTTTTTTTAATTTGATCTTGTCGTGCATTTTTTGGGGGGGTGGGGGTGGGGGGAACGTGGATGTGCAGCACTGATATCACTCTTGGCCCTTTTAAAAGCTCAACTCTGGTGTTTGATAAACCAAATTAACCAAAGAAAGAAATATAAACACAGTCGGTTAAATAATTCGATTAAGTGCGAGGCATGCCAATACTGACGAAATGGATATTAATTGAGAAGCAACACTCTTACAGTCCTTATTGTGATTCAGTGAATACTGCAGCCTCCTAAATGTTTGCTGCTTTTGAAAGAAACATAGACAATGTGGCCACTTGATGGCGACCCAAGCACATTCATTCATCACTAACGCTCACACTTATCCCGAACATTTCTGACACTCAAGCTCAGACAAGCTCAGAGTGCTCTTCAGATACTCTTCAGATATATTTGGTATGCAGAGAGAGTAGGAGCATCGCTGACAAAATTATTTATTGTACTTTTTTTTTTTTTTTTTTTTTTACAGAAGATATAGGAATGATTTCAGGATCAGAAGTAATCCAGCGAGGCATATTTAAAACCATTTGATTCACATGGAGCTATCTTATGATTTATCAAAATGACACAAAGTTCACACTTGGGTGGGTTTTTTTTTTTTAAAGGAAATGCATGACCAAGTGTGAAAAATAAAAATTCACTGTAATGCGATGCTCCAAATGTCAGTATGAGTAAGCAAAACAAACAGAGCAGAGCCAAGTCATCTGTCAGCTGTGACACAGTCTCCCTCAAAATAGCCCCATGTTCTTCCTCTTGCTTCCACACAAAAACCTTCAGCATTAAAGGAATAAATGGCATTTATGCAAATTTACCCTTTAGTTTCTCCACGAAGGTGTTTGGTGTCCGATGTCTACTTCCAGCTAGGAGGCTAATGGAGGTCTGTTTCATCTAAAAATCTGTCTATGAAATCTCTGCTTCAAACCACGTCCCACAGGGAATAAATCACCCCATGACATGCTGTTAGGGGGAAAATCATCAACAAATGTGTAGTGTCAAGAAGCAGAGTTAGTGCTACCACCTCAAAGTTGATCATTTTCCACAAACACTACATCCTGATGTGATTTTGTTCTCTGATACCACAACAGATTTCTATGAACTATTACAATTTCGTCTTTATTAATCAGTGGTAGCACAGGGGTTAAGACTTACAACATTGGCTTATTCTTCAGATGGTCATGAGTTCAAATCCCAGCAACCCCAAACTGCCACTGCTGGGCCCTTGAGCAAGTCCCGTAACTACCCCATTGTATAAATGTAAGATAAATATAAGTCACTCTGGATACGCGTGTCTGCCAAATGATGCTAATGCAATGCAATGTAATTAATCAACAAGACATACATATCTGACAAACACATCCACTCTTGTTCTTGCTCATGTTAAAGCAGCTATAAACACTCGCTCCCCCACCAGCTTTCATCTTTTCCTCTCTAGAAGTTAATAAAGCACAAAATGCAGCTTTTCATGATACAGAGAATCTGTAAACTCATAAACTCGTATGTCCTGAAGACTTTCCAGCAGAGGAAAACTTACTGAGTGTTCCAAAGTGCTGACATGTGCAAAAATGTTAAATAAGCATCTACTTATGGGAAACTTTGCCATACGAACGAGCTGTTAGTACAGGAATACTAATGTATTAAAAGGAAAAGCATTTAATATAATTTTGTATTTTGCAGCGGCTGAACTGTCAGAGTTGGGCTTAGATTAATCAACCAATCACATGACCTGTAATTATGTGGAAAAGCACATGAATGCTATACACGAGGACTCACTCACACATCTTCTGCCACTTAATCCTGTTTAGGGTCGCGTTCAGGGGGAAGCTGGAGCCAATCCCAGCTGACTTTGGGCGAGAGGCGGGGTTACACCCTGGACAGGTCACCAATCCACTGCAGGGTGACACACAGAGACAGACAACCATTCACACTCACATTCACACCTACGGGAAATTTAGAGTAGCCAATTAGCCTAATCC
>JAQMCW010000019.1:12780042-12792283 GCA_030068335.1 Chrysichthys cranchii
TAATGACTTCCCAAATAGGTGTTTACTTCTTTTCAATATCAGTAAAATAACTCTCACACAAATAATAACGATTCATATTCACGATATAAAAATGGTTTCCACAAACGAAGTGATTAGTTAAAATGTAAGCGCTAGTGACGCTGTTTCCGCTCATACGCACGTATAATATGCTCTGTGCTCATACATCATTTCCGTTTCAAACACGAAAAGAATTTTATATATATAGATAACATATATATTTATATAGGGTTTTTTTTCCCCCGACAAAACTGTATTGCTAGCATTCTGTGATCAAACCTACATCTCATGCTATAAGATACTAGAAATAGCTAACAACAGAAGTAGACATCAGTTCCTAGCAATGTTCCATCTAGATCTATAAAGCATCAGTTTAATTCGAGCTTTCGGGGCTTAGAGATGAATCAATCCTAAGATTAAATCATGTTTTTAAAAGACATGTTTGCATTTTGGATATCTGTTCTTTCAGTGTTTCACCTGGAGAAATATGTGTCAGGCTGCACGGCTGAAGTCCAACGCTTGTCATAATCGCTGAGCGTCAACTGTGTCACGGGGAGGACCAGAATGACAGCTCACAACGTCTGCAAAGACACGGCCCCGGGAAACAAACTCACACAAATACTCAGGCTGCAGAAGTGGATCAATGTGACTCACGTCATCGCTGAAACACGAGATACAGACAGAACTGTTCATTTGTACACGTCGCTAAAGTCCCCTGTATGGCAGAAAGTTTCGACGGAATAGGTTTTGAAATATTGCTTGTACCATATCGTGTCTCCGGGTTGCCACAGTTTGATTTGAAGTCCCGTCTCTGTCTGTTTCAATAAAACCTGCGAGGAGGTTAAGGGGACACACGAGGCAAGTCAGAACACGGGGAAATGGATTACACTGGATTAGGTCCTAATAATCTGGATTTATGGCCTGGCAAACTACATTTGGATTCAAATTAAAGCATTAACAAGATTTTTTTTTTTTTACTTCAACTGGATTCATTGAGATTCAGCCCAGCATCAGCACTGTTCGATACCTACAGCTGACCTGATGATCGTGCCTTTATCCTTTCTGGTAAATTACGAGCAGTAGATTCAGTCGCGTAATATTCTTAGTGAAGCAAAGGGTCGGGACATACAGTATGAGCAAAAATATCCTGTGATATTACATGGTTTGGAGGTTTGCTAACAGACTACAAGCAAAACATGTCAAATGTAGAAACCTGTAAACATTTAGTGATACGTCTGCTTCCCAAATTTCAAGTTTTTACAAGTTTTCACAAGATTCGGCTTAAAAGGAAAAAAAAAACAGACCTGGCCATTAAATCAGTTTCCGGATGGAATTTGTAATTATTAAAATAAAAACATTTCATCATGATACCAGCAGTATTTTATAAAAGTGACACAATTTAATCACAGTATAATCTTATTGCTCCGCCCAAGTCAAGCATGCCAACAAACACATGCAAATAATGTACACATTTTACAATACTACATCATCAGGTTGTTCGCTGGATTGGCTCAGATAAATAAAGCAACTTAAGGTGTGTGTGTGTGTGTGTGTGTGTGTGTGTGTGTGTGTGTGTGAGTGTGTGTGTGTGTGTGTGTGTGGTGTCCTGTAATAGACTAGCTTCCCATCCCTGGTGTATTCCCGCTTCACAATTCCCGGAATGCCCGGGATGGACGGTGGATCCAGCAGGATCTCAGTGATTTCTCAATTCTGTTGTATTTCTTCACACTGTATGGACTTGTCGGCCTCCTCCCGAATTGATTTTTCACACCACGGATCTTTGATGCATTTCCCGATCATCTTTTGTCGGACACAAATGTCACGCTCGCCTTCGACGTCTGAATTAAAACATGACACGGAGTTGATAAAACACAATCTATGAGTACGGGCAAAAATCAGAGGCTTCATGCAATATGATGCTGAGGCAGTGAAAACTGGAGTACGCTTTCGCCCTGCAGTGCGGACTGTGTGTAATTTTAGTGTTGGCTGGTGCAGCAAAATCGTTCATGCATTAATATTGGCCCCCTAGTTACATTCTTTCGGTCCCTGTCAACTAAACTTACCACGCACACACACACACAGCTCCGTTACATGTTTACAGATTCTAACATTCCCACTCAGGTTAGATCGCCATTAATCCTCGTCTTGGGCCTCTTTTCCGGCCTTTCTCTTTTAGCGTTTCCAGAGAAACCTTCAACGAGCCCAAATAGCGTGATTAATAAAGCGCAGCTCTCCCTCCGGGCAGAGGAACTCTGCGGCTTCATAAAGACCCTGCCAGCTCTGCGCTTAAAGAGCCCACATGCAAGGTTCAACAACTGTGAAAGAACTATTAAAAAGGACACACAAAGCGGTGACCTTGACTGACAAGTGCTCTTCATTTTGGCAATAAACAGCGGTGGGCCTGATAAGTGTTCATTGGCGCAGAGAATAATTACCTATCCATCAGCGCGGCTGCAGCGTCTCAGGTCGTATAAATGGAACATACATAATGTACAGCAATAATACCAATCGCACAGAACCCAATGTATTATCATTATTTGTGGGCTGAAGCCTTTTTTTCCCCCACCTCCTGCCTCTCCCTCCCTGCGTAAATGCCCCCGGGCCGCGATAATTTCCGTCTAATCTCTGTTCCGTATTATAATTTTCATAGCCCCGAACGACAGGAGGAGAATCAATGTGTTTCTATCAATGGCTAAACAGAGGAGCGGATGCTTTATACGCCCGTGTTACTGCCCACTCACACACGCTCTATCAATTTACGATAAGAGCAGGACGAGCGGTAAATTTACAGCTGACCGGCCATCTCAGAGCAATGTCACAGGAGGACTCGCGATAGCACCAGGGCCACAGGACAGGAGGATCATGGGTACTCGGTCACGTGGTCCTTTGCATCTCAACACGTTAGCTTAAAATGCACTGAGGTAAACGGTACATGTGAGAACTCGTGATTTATGGCATAATTGTTTTTGTCTGTTTTTTTTTGTTTGTTTTTTTTTAAACATAACTGTTTTAATCTGCGGTGTGGGTTGATTTTCTTGCATTCCCTTAAAAACGGGCAAAGCGAAGAATGAATCAGAGAGCGCTGAAAGAAACAACGAAGTAACAGTAGTAGTGGACTGTCTTAATGTACTATGTGGTATAATTGCGTGCGATTCGGGACGAAAAACACACGGCAAATGTTAATGATAGTTTAAAGAAAAATAAATACAACAAAGAAATACAACGTGTTTCCATAAAGCACAATTTTTTCCCCCATCGTGAGAGATTTTGCCATGTAATGTCATGCTGTGTACATTTCCCAGTCGTGTTTGCTTATGTTTTTTTTCTGTTGCTTCAAATTTCATATAATTGACCCAAAAAAGCACCGATTTTGTGCTGAAAAAAGAAAATCACAATTTATCGTGAACTGTGTAGGAGGTGAGAGAGTTTTGGGGAGTCAACTCATTGAAAATGACTCCTGAGGATGAATACAGGTCTGATTAGACATGAGAAATCCATTACAAGTCGAACATTTTTCAGTACTGGGTCTGTGTCTGGGTCCATTTCGGCAAGAATAATTTTTTTTTTTTTTTTACATGCTGTTGCCTGCTTGCCCTCACCTTTAGGTCTTGTGGGAAGCCATCTTAAACGAAAAAAAAAAAAAAATCCAGTGCTATGTTTCAATAATGGTTTTCAGTTCGCTTTCATCGACTCTGAAGTACGGAACCTGTACATCATACTAATGGCCGCTTGGGACGACGACAGAAGGAGGAGGAGGGGATTTAAATAAACAAACCCGCGGTGGGGATTTCCTTGATGGCCGTTTGCACTTGTTTGGTACATTAAGAGTAAAGAGTTGTTTCATGATGGTATCTTATTTCAAGATCTGGGAACTCCCCTTGGTGGCACGTGAGCTTGCCTCGTAAATAGACAAATAGACTTTGTGACCTGACTTATTAGTGTTCACGTATAAGCCAGAGTAAATCAATAACATTTAAAAAAAAAAAAAAAAAACATTAGCAAGCTAACATAAATCAGTAGGAAAATCGCTCATTACTGACTAATTGTGTTGATTTAAAGAAAAAAAAAAAACATGGGAATTCGAAACCTGGACTGTCTCAACTGCATCAGAAATCTATTTTATACTGAATACTGAGACAGTAAATGAAACGAAGTACACTAGTTTGTATTTTATTACTTTTTCGAATGTATCAGAAATGTCGTTTTTTTCCTACTATATTAATAATAGCCTATTAACACTACAAGGAATTAGCTTTCATGCATACTTGATGAAATGTTTATGTACAATTCTATTATGTGTGTGTGTGTGTGTGTGTGTGTGTGTGTGTGCGTGTGTGTGTGTGTGTGTGTGTGTGTGCATGAAAAAAATCTTGATTATTGCAATTAAGGATTCATAAAGCAAGCAGGAAGCCAAATACCCAGTGCATGAACAAATATTTTTAATGCATGTAGTCTGATTTTCTTCTTTTTTTTTTTTTTTTTTCTTTTTTTTTTAAGTAAAATGCATATGCAGCCTACACGTGGAAAAAAAAAACCCTCCAAGTCCTTCTCAGATTTTTTTTTTATGCTAAAGACCGTCACATGAGTCATCTTTACATGGGACAATTGTAAATATGTGTCAGGGGACAGAGAAAAAAAAAGTGCTAACGATGAAATGAAGCCAAAAATCTGTTCAACACTTGATGTCAAAGAAAAAAGCTCGCTGGCTGTGAGTGTGGGAGCCCCAGATGGCAGGTGGTCCTTTTTATATTCACCATCAAATCTGTGGTCCTGCAGCATCTTCTGACTTCCGTCAAACAGAGTTAAGACACAACGTCTTAGCAAAAAAAAAAAACCCTCCATGATAATTGCTAATCCACTTAGCGTGGTTAGAATGCTATCAGATTCTGAGCATTTAATTAGAAAATAAAGTGTCTGAATGAAGAGCTGCGGATACACACCTCTCGAGCAAGAAGGACGCAGAAAAAGCCGGAAATATGCTTCGAAGCTGAGATTATAAATATATATATATATATATATATTCGTCAGCTGCTGAAAGACAGTGAGGTCATAGATAAAGCAGATACAGGCTGTAATTTAAAAAAAAAAAATATATGAGTTAGTTATCTAAAAATATAAATAAATATTAGCTATTCTATAAAACGGCTATTTCAATTTCAGTTACTCTTACTGTTCCATTACTTGTGAAAATAATGGAACAAACACATATATCTATTTTTTTCTTAGAATAACATATAATATACATTACATGTACAGTAACGCATACTGCATTATGCTGGATTCTGCTGGATTCTGATTGGTCGGAAGTTTATAGATCTTTCTATAACAGCAGCTCTGACAGTATTGGTTTATTATGTTATCTCTTCTATAGCAACTGCTCGTTCGCAGGAATGCACCGCAGGGTGGGATTATACAACAAAAGCAAATGTTTAATCACTGATACGGTGAAGTTTCGCCGAGGGGTTTATTTACCATTTATGGAACGAGTCGCCTTCAAAACAATTAAAGCTGTTTCTTCCACTTTCCTCCAGTTTCTTTTTTTTTTGTCTTATTAACTTAAAGAGCGCAGGGTAAAAAGAGAGGCTATAAAGGGATTGTTTATAGCTGCTATAAGGAAAGTGAGAACAGGAAGTAGCTTGCTTAAGGGATGTGTTGTTCTAGCTAAACGTTAAATGTAATTAAAATGGATAAAAACTAACAACGTGTCATTAGTTAACATATACATGTAAAACATCATACTCTCTCACTCGTCTTGCTTCAGGACGTGGTGTTAAAGGTAGATAACCTAATTTTAGTCTGGTAACAGAGACTTTTCTTCACATTAGGTGAGGTCACACCACCCTGTTGTTGATCTTGTTCCTATAACAGCATGTCCCAATGTGTATATAATAATATATAATAAATACTGAGATAATCTCCACGCAGCCAAACGGTCTTAACTTTCTCAAGGACCCAGGACCTTCTCGCTGTGAGGCGACAGTGCTAACCACTCAGCCACCGTGCCGCCCCTTTAAACAGTCGTTATCTCTTTTTTTCTTGAAGTTAATCAGACTGACTTTCCTGTGTTGACATTGTTGACCAATCAGATTAAAAAAAAAACATTGTAGAAGTTAGGTTTTCTAACGATGTTATTGAATCGACAACCGTTTCTTTAACTGCTTCAACTGCTGTTTTGCTTTCCAGTTAGTTCTGTTTGCATCTCGTGGCGCCTTCACCGTCCCACTTTCTAGGATATTTTCATGAATTTCAGCAAGACTTTTAGGAAATATCCAGGCAATTTAATAGACCGAGGATACCAAATGGTAGCTTTGATCATTTAGTAAGGCTGCTCGGTGGTTAAAGTGTGCCTAGATTCTTAACCCGTTATTAGGCAAATAAGTTACCATATATGGTAACATCTTTAACTAACGTAACTTCAACGGACATCCAAATATATATTTATCTCCAGTTTTTGGTAAAATTAGAACCTACACTGGCCAGTGACCATACGGTAACTCTACTGACCTTGATTTTCAACATAAAAATGGAAGAAATTCTTGTAATATAAAGTCTTTAATATCCTCCAATAACACTCCAGGGTTAAAATTTTGAATTTCCAAGTATTGCAATTAGTGCCCTATAAAGGGTTAAAAAACCACAGTTGAAGTTCTTGATGTTATTGATCATGGTGGTGGGAGTGATTGGTGGTCAAAGTGTGGTTCGCACAGCTATTGTGCTCGCCAAAGTGGGAGGAGTTAGGCTGCCTGGTGGTTGGGGGGAAGGATTTGAATGCAGTGATGCACCGATTGGTTTGAGTCAGTTGGTGTGGAGAGGTTGTGGAGGGCATTGTCTTTTGGGGCGGGGTTCATGGCCGATAAGCTCAGTGTTTGGGGTAGGGGGTGGGGGTGTTTGGGGATTTGGATGGACGGCGTGGGCTGTCTTGGCTGGCAGCGTTACAGTCTGTGCTTGCCCTTTGTCATGCGCCCTCTTCACCTCCAGAGCTGTCAGGGACTTGTCAGAACCAATCACAGGACTCTGATGGCGTCCGCCAGCGACGTACAAGTTTGGACAAGATGACACGGAATTTCTGGTGGTACGTGTCAAGGACCATATGAAAACAGATGTCCTCATTACTGGGTTGTGAGCGCTTTAAATGGCAACGTGGTCTTTTTAAAAAAGCACACAGAAACGAATGGAGCGGTTTTATTTATTTATTTATTTATTTAACATTTCTCTTGAAAGAATGAGCAAGAAGTCAAGAGATATCCAAAAAGAAATAACTCAGGGGTTAATAATTCAGCCTTAATAGGTATAGATGTAACTTTAAAGCAATTGTGTGAAGAAAAAAAAAAAAAGCAAAGCGAAAAGCCTGCATCATGCATGACGAGGCCCTCGGAAATTTCACATGACAAAAGTAACTTTATTGAATAGGACAGATTGCTGCTTGTCTGACTGACTTAATCTGTTTGATTGAGCAATGAGACGCCTTTGGCTTCACAAGTCCTTCAAAGGGAGTGGATTTTTTTTTTTTTTTTTTTTATAGAAAAAACCCCTTTCATCGAGCTGGTCACACTGATGGCCTTATAAGCTTTATTTATTGGCTTCAAACATCTTTATTCATTGGCTATCGCCCAAGCTCTTTCACTTCATCAACCTGCAACAAAGGCCGCAAGCTTGGACAATCTGTCAACTGTCTCTGTCATTGATTACAGGACGGCGCTGAGCAGGCGACGGGGGCTTCAAAAAGCTCAACCGTCACACGGAGAGTAAAAGGAGGCGCTCGGTGAATCCCTTAGATAGCACGCCACTTCCTTTGGCTCAATAGACGGCCACATTAGCGAGCCATACATTCATTTGCCTACGCCTCATGAGCTCATTATTGGGATCTAACTCTCGTCTCCTCCCTCTGGCTTTCAGAGAGGCCGCGGTGTGACAAAAGAGTTGCAGGCGTCATTGTGCTTGATCTGAGTTTTATTTAGCTCTCCATATGGTTCTCCAGCCATGGCTGAAGCTTAATGTTTATGCTCATGCGAGATAGGCGAGAGCAGTCTATAACCACACGGGCTATTGTGAGCTTTTTAAAGCCGAGAGACAAAGCAGGACATCACAAACGAGTCGGTGTACTCTATCGTCGGAAGAACTGAGAGCATTGCGGACTCTCGGGCTGATCTCGTCGCAGATATCGACACGTCTCCTCTGCTACTTCCGTCTCCCGGACAGAATTATCCCTAACAAGGTCTCCGCCACTTTGACTTTCACTTCCCGAGCTCCTGATCTGCCCTCAGTGACAATTTGTCTACATCACGGAGCCATCAGCTCTAATCAGGTCTGACTCGTGCCGCGCAGAGGAGTCTCTGTTCCCCGAGGCTACACAAAAGCGTCACGCTCGGACCCATGTGTGAAAGCACACAACTGCTTCCTGCTAAAGTCTCCCTGTTTTGTTTTTTTTTTTTTTCTACCAGCAGGATTCACGCATGGCTATGAGAATTGTCCCTCTCCTCGGTTACAGCCAGGCCATGCTGGGAGAGTCGTGTTCTAAAATTGTTCATCACTTCAGGACCACAGTATGAGCACAAACACCAGCGACAAAATACCATTTTATTGATTTATTCCTCGATTGCAAGGAAGAAAACACAACGGGGCGGAGTTACCGTTCCAAAGCATAAACCCCTTTATCCTGAAGATGCCAGAAAATGTAACCACTGACTTTCAAAGCGTTGGAGACTCCCTTCGATAAACGGCTCTAAATCTGTCCGAGCTGCTCGGAGGGGAAAATGAACCAAACGCCATCAGAGCAGGAACATACAACGACTCATCTCAGGAACTCCTGAAATGTGCCACGATGGATGAAAAAATCAGAAGAAGAGGCTTCGTCGACTCAGTTTGTGTTCATCTAATCAAAAACATTTCCCAAAAACATCATAAAGTTACCATCAGATCATTTAAAAGAGAGAGAAAGAGTTCAGCGTGATGCTTGCTCCATCATTTACCTACAACGCTTCTGAGAAACTCAGTCCATGTTCACATTTTATAGATGATAGACCATTTTTAATACGCTGTCTAAAGTTACAGCAATATGTCTGCCCTGACTGGGCGCTTGCTCCAAACCACAAATGAAAGGAAGTTTTAAATCCTGCTTCGGTTATGATCCATTATGGATCTACCAGCACAAGGTGAGGGCGAGTTTGTGTTCCTGAGCCACATATTAGCTCGCAAATATAAGTAAAAAACTTCATGCTTTTCATGGTCAGTTACTGGTGTCTTGTGTAGTTGAACCATATGGAGCAGGACAACAAGTGAAGGAAAGTCGAGGGAGAGAGAGAGAGAGAGAGAGAGAGAGAGTTCAGTGTGATTCTCAGTCTACCCCGTTGTGATCTTTGTCTCTGTGATCTTTTCACTGTAAAATGCCACCATGTGTACCATCTATGTTATGTTACATGTCTATGTTTCATTCTTCTTCTTCTTCTTCATAACCATAAAAATAAATGAAGTCAGGGATTGGTGGTTTTATGGTTGGTTTCATGTCTTTCTCTATCTGGTCCTGAATCAAGGATGGACCAGGATTTGACCATCATTTCCATTTAAGCTCCCAAATCCAGATAGAAAAGGCGTCACATTTTGACACACTGCAAACAACAACAGAATTATCTTCCAGCATCGTGGCATCACGTGAGGTTGACATACACCAAGTAGGAAATTACAGTGGGTGATCAAATGTGACAAAATAATGAAGGAAAAATTGAAAAAGTTCTCATCAACTCACCTGGTTCTTGTTCAACCTCAGTGCTGGTCTAGTTTTCCAAAAAAAAACCCCAAACCTAAATAAAAATCTTAAAGTTAGAATCATGTAACCTGGTAGAGAGAGAGAGAGAGAGAGAGAGAGAGAGAGTTCAATGTGATGCTCGCTCGACCATTAAATAATGACCTAATCACCTTCTACATTACAGCTGGGGAATTTTCCTGTCGATTCGAAGCTTCTTTACCTTTTCCATCGTGTCTCTATTAAACAAACATATGGATGTGTAAATGCTTCTGCATCGTGCTCTTAAAAAAAAAAAGCGATATTTTTTTTAGCTTTGAGTGTTATCTTCATTTAATTGTCACTTTATTATTTTGCCTTACAAGCCTCAGAGCAAATCAATTCAGGGGGTTCATTTCAAATCGCGCGTTTGTTCTTTATTAGCAACGTGAAACAAAAGGCCGGTCCTGACAGGTTGATGTCGTCTCCTCGAATCACGGATCGGATTTTCTTCACGGTCAAGCGCACTGCATGGCTGGGCAAATTTATGCAATTAGGTCACGGCGATGGCGATAAGGGCCAGTGATAGAAAATCAAAGTGATATTTCATGGTGGAGGAAAGCAAAATAAAGCAGGGAGACACCAGGGGTACAGACTGCACATGATAAGAATTAAATTATACCCCAATATGCATGGCCTCCCTGATGTCCCTGATGCTGGATGCTTTTTTTTTTTTTTCCTTTTCCTTTTTTTTTTTAATTTGGAAATATGCGGGCAGATTGTGTCCCGGCTGCCAGGACATGATTATATTTTAAGTGTGTAATATTCAGGAGAGTCCCTCCCCTACTGACACCCCCCTCCTCCTTCTTTCTCTCGGTCTATCTCTCTCTGTCTGTCTGTCTCTGGCCCTCTGGCTGCTCTCACCTCTCCTCCAGCCCACTGGCACACAGCACGGCACGCCAAATCTCTGGCATCCCAGAATTCTCACCCACTGCTCTGCACCCTTGATGGACCACACCACGTTGTCCTAAAAAAAAAAAACCCCAAAAAACAGAAACCTGTCTCATTTTCAGCTTTTCCTTTCTCTCTACAACTGCAGCATCACTGATGGCTTTGCACAAAGCTTTATTTTGCTCTGGGAACAAAGGTTGCGCGGTTCGTCATTGAGAGCGGCAGCACTGCAGCAGCTGCCTCCGCCACGCTCGCACTGACAAGCGGCCAGAGAAACAGATGGTTCGTGCATTCATGACCAGTTTCGTGGAAGCCCAAGAGTCAAAAACCATTCAGGGGAGGGCTCTTTTTTTTGTCCGCCATCAGATAATAAAGCATTTCAATCTGCTAGAAAATTAGAAATGCATTTGAAAATTGTCCTTTGATTATCGAGGTCACCTCTGCTCTTTAACGGAGGGGTTCTTGAAAGGTTTCAAATCACTTCTTAAACCTTGTCCGTCTACTTGTACGCAGGTTTTACGGAGGAGAAAAGCACGTCACATTTTATTTTTAGAATGTAAACCTAATCCTTTCTCGCACCTCCTCACCTTCTCTGCTTGTGCAGGTGCTCCCGAGTTGGAACGCGCTTCGACGTGTGCTTTAGCCGCAGCTCCCTCTCGGCCTGTCGGCTCCGGATGGGATGCTTGCACATCTGTAGCATAATCGATAACAGATGAGCGAGTCCCAGGCCCTGAATCTTTCATCATCTCTCCTCACTCGGCAGCAGATGGTGGTGCCATAGAGTCTGTCTCTGACAGCACTGGGTCTTGCCCTTCCATGCCAAGTCCATCCAAATGCCACCAGCAGTGGCCCCTGAAACAGCTCCCGCACTCCTGAAATAGACCCGCACTCCTGAAATAGACCCGCAGTACTGAAACAGCTCCCGCACTCCTGAAATAGAACCTGCACTTCTGAAACAGCTCCCACACTCCTCAATATAATCCACACTCCTGAAACAGCTTTCCTACTCCTGAAACAAAACCTGCACTATTGAAACAGCTCCCACACTCATGAAATAGCACCTGCACTACTGAAATAGCTCCCACACACCTGAAAAAGAACCCGCACTATCAATACAACTCCTGCAGTCCTGAAATAGAACCCACACTCCTGAAACAGCTCTCGCACCCCGAAAGGAACCCGCACTACCAGTACAACTCCTGCACTCCTGAAATAGAGCCCACACTCCTGAAACATAATCCACACTCCTGAAACAGAACCTGCACTACTGAAACAGCTCCCGCGCTCCTGAAATAGAACCCACACTCCTAAAACAGGTTCCACACTCCTGAAACAGCTCCTGCACTTCTTAATCAGAGCCCACAATCCTGAAAAGGAACCGACAGACAGACTCTACATTTCTGGAATTTATTCTGAATTATGTAATTAATATAAAACTCCAGATCTACAGCCCGAATTCCAGAAAGTTGGGACGTTTTTTAAATTTGAATAAAATGAAAACTAAAAGACTTTCAAATCACATGAACCAATATTTTATTCACAACAGAACATAGA
>JAQMCW010000019.1:12797157-12811165 GCA_030068335.1 Chrysichthys cranchii
GAACCCATCCTCATTTGGGTGACACCGGATAGTGCCATTATAACAACCCACATCTACATCCATGTGTTATGTGGTCAAAAATTTCAGTTGCGTAACACCAGTTTCACTGTGGTTTTTAGAATAGTCTGTTTGGTTTCAACTGATCACCAGCAGAGCCTCAAGCAAAAGACAATCCACGGCAATCCATATCCCAGGCCAGTGCAGCAGAACCGCCCATGCCAGCAGCAGGCCAGTGCTATCCCCACAGCTCCTGGATGCATGCCAAGGCAGTCCACATGGGCCACTCCCAACAGCAGCGAGTGCACCCCAGATGACGACTCCAACCTGGAGCAGGACGCCACTCCCTGATCTCTCAGGAACAGCATGTGCAGCTCAGCAGAGAGAGAGAGAGAAAATGAGAGAGAGAGAGAAAGAGAGAGAGAGACACCAGTTAGGTATAAGCATTGCCACATGATGATTAAAGGCAGTGTATACAGAGTGCTGAGTACAAGCAAAAACTCCGGCAACACTAGCTATGACAGCATGACTAAAAGGGAGAACCAGAAGGTAACACCGACATGAGGGAGCCCTAGGACATAAAGCACCCACCCACTCCCCCGCCAACAAACCTGAGTGAACATGTAAGAGTGGGGAGTGACAAC
The DNA here is from genome assembly GCA_030068335.1 of Chrysichthys cranchii. Lineage (NCBI taxonomy): Eukaryota > Metazoa > Chordata > Actinopteri > Siluriformes > Claroteidae > Chrysichthys > Chrysichthys cranchii. The sequence goes on from JAQMCW010000019.1 coordinate 12,797,799, forward strand.
ATCCAAACATCCCAGTTTACCTGCTAATAAAGCTAATAAAGCTATTAACAAAAAGCTTGACTAAACAGATACGTTTTCAGCCTAGATTTAAACATTGAGATTGTGTCTGAGTCCCAAACACTAACTGGAAGGTTATTCCATAACTGTGGGGCTTTATAAGAGAAAGATCTGCCCCCTGCTGTAGCCTTCAGTATTCAAGGTACTAACAAATTACCTGAACCTTTGGATCATAAAAGATCAGGAGATCGCTCAGGTACTGTGGTGCGAGACCATTCAGTGCTTTGCAGGTCAACAGTAGTAGTTTATACTCAATGTGAAATTTGATTGGAAGCCAGTGCAGTGTAGATAATATAGGAGTGATGTGCTCAAATCTTCTGGTTCTAGTAAGGACTCTCGCTGCTGCGTTCTGGACTAACTGGAGCTTGTTTATGCACCTACTGGAACATCCCCACAGTAAGGCATTACAGTAATCTAATCTAGATGAGACAAAAGCATGAACTAGCTTTTCTGCATTGTGCAGTGACATTATATTTCTTATCTTAGCAATATTTCTCAGAAGAAAGATGGCCTTCCTGGTAATATTGTCTACATGAACTTCAAAAGAGAGACTGGAGTCAATGATCACACCGAGGTCTTTTACTTCTGGACATGGTGGTACAGAAATGCCATCCAGAGTTACTGTGTAATCAGAAAGTTCAGTACAGTCCTAGTACTTCTGTCTTATCAGAATTAAGCAACAGGAAATTAGTAAGCATCCATTCTCTAATGTCCTTTACACTATCCTCAGTTTTACTGAGCTGGTGTCTCTCATCTGGTTTTGCTGAAATATACAGTTGTGTGTCGTCAGCATAACAGTGAAAGCTAATACCATGCTTACGAATAATGTTACCCAGGGGGAGAATATATAAGGAAAAAAGCAGTGGGCCTAGCACAGAACCTTGCAGAACACCAAAGTGTACCATACTATGTGGAGAGGAGTCACGATTTACATCAACAAACTGATAACGGTCAGTCAGATAAGATCTAAACCAGGAGAGGGCCATTCCCTTGACTACAACAGACTTTTCTAATCTATCAAGGAGTATATCATGAGCAGTGGTGTCGAAGGCTGCATTAAGGTCTAGCAAAATAAGCAGATGCCAGATGCCAGTAGAAGGTCATTAACCACTTTAATCAGCGCTGTCTCCATGCTGTGGTGAGGTCTAAATCCTGACTGATACATTTCATGAATGTTATTCCTGTATGGGTATGAGCTTATCTGCTGTACAACAAACTTTTGTAAAATTTTCAAAATAAAGGGGAGATTGGATATTGGCCAATAGCTAGAAAGCTGACTGGGGTCTAGTTCAGGTTTTTAAATCAGGGGTTTGATGACTGCTAATTTAAAGGTTTTAGGTACATAGCCAGTGCTAAGTGAAGAATTAATTACACTTAAAATAGGTTTTATTATTTCAGGTATTATCTGTTTAAAGAGTCATGTAGGTAGAGGATCTAGCATACAGGTCAATGATTTTCAGTGGGAAATTATTGAAATGAATTCAGTCTCTTGGAGGGGGGTAAAACATTCTAGTTGCTTATCTGGTATAGTTATACTGTTATCTACTGAGTTCATGGCCAAGTTGTTAGGTTTTAAATTCATAGTCTGAACTTTTTGTGTAATGTTTTCAAATTTGTTACTGAAAAAAATGTATAAAGTCACTGCTACTGAACTCTGATGATGTGAGGGATTCTATAGGGGACTTTTTCCTAGTTACTTTTGTACGGCACGGGAAGGAACGGAGAGAGGGAAAGAGAGAAAATAAGAACCTAGGGTATTTTTGTTATCTTGTATTAGGGCGGACAGGTACGTAGATCGAGCAGCACTAAGAGCTTTTCTATAGCGCAGGAGGCTCTCCTTCCATACTAGTTCGTATACTATCAATTTAATTTGATGCCACTTTCGCTCTAATTTGCAAGAAGTTTGTTTCAGAGTTCGTGTGTCATCGTTATACAACTGTGCTAATTTTTTCTCCCTAATTATTTTTCTTTTAAGCGGAGCCACATTATCTATTGTACAGCGAAGTGTTGAATTTATACATCTGGTTGCCTGATCGAGTTCTGCAGGTTCTGATGGGGATCCAATCAGGGTTGATAGGTTCGGGAGATTATTGATGAAATTCTGTGCGGTAGCTGACGTAAGTATTTGTTTGTCCCGATAGCATGGCAAGGTGCATATATTATAACTGAGACATAATTTAAAACAGATCATTTATTTCCTCACATGGCACAATTCATAAAAATACTACAAATGTTAAGGTTTTCTTCTAGTTCATTGTCATAGTGCTAATTTTTCTGGATATGAAATTTGCACACAATCCAACCACATTCGCTCACTCTTTTGAATTCATACAAACTTTTCCAATATGGTGTCTTGCTAACTAACTTTAACAGTAAAACATTTTTACAGAATTAACCGGAATTTCATGAGTATCACGTTTCTTGGGTAAATACTCCCGGGATGGATTTACAAAAAAATAAAGTAAAACAGTCAATTTGATAATTGAGGCTAAATGATTTTTTTTTCAAACTAATTTGAGAAAATACTACTTTAAAGGAGCAGTATGTAAGATTTGGAGGTGGAGGGGGCAGTTAAATGGGGTTAATTTAACTTAAATAAGTACTGATTCATTTCTCATGAAATCAAGAAATCACTTTCAAGCACATTCGGACATTCAACTCCTTGAAAGCAGAGTCACGGCCATATAAACATATAACTTATGCTTATTATAATTTATGAGGCGGTGATGTGGTATCGGGGGCATGCCTATAAAATGACAAAAAAAGAGGCTACAACAAATTTTTTTGTTGTTTACCAGATTTTTTTTTTCCAGCTACATAATAAACTTGTTCCTCAATGCCTTGAACTGTTCTTATCATCATTTCTTCATAATTCTTCACATTATTTGTATGACCAAGAAATGAAACATACTGACTATTGCCCCTTTACATGTAACTCTTCAACAAAATGGTGATTTTTTTTGTGTGTTATTTAGATAGAAATAAAAGTGAGTTGCTTCCTACAGAACATGGGTCATCCTGATGAAACACACACACAAACTCTTTTCTCTCTTAATGCTTCACTTTTAGCTTTGGTATGAAAACAAGCAGCAGTGGACGGTCTTTATCCTTGTAGCACCCCATATTTGAACCCGGACTTTTATTTCATTCTTATATTCAACCCACTCATTGGTTGATGGGCATCCCAGGAGGTCTCATAATGGCCATTTCATAACATGTAGTAGTTTAAAAAAAAAAAAACAAAAACAGTTTTTGGGTTCACTGAGTCTGTATAATCATTTTAACCAATGGAGATATTTTGACTATTATAAGCTGGTCTGGGACTTCCAGGGTTAAAAACAAAGATTACCTGCACTGATTGTTTGATTAACACACATCTCGAGAGTGAGAGAGAATTTAGAGACACCAGACGCCAGTGAATCTATCAGTCGTCAATAGTCTTGAGCCTCTTAAGTCTCCTAGGATGAACCAGTGTGCTCCATTTGGACCCGAATGTCATTTTAATCCAACAGTGAAAACGGAGGGAATTAAAACCCCAGTCCCCGAGAGAACAGGGGGAGAAATCACATGTAATGATTTGCTATTGATGCACAGCACCTTAACGGGCAAGACAGATGAAGACACACTTCCTGCATGACGATGAGACATCAGGTCTGGGCTAATTAGAAATGATTTACATCATATTTTTATAATTAGGGTGATATGACTTTTTTTCCCCCAAGTATTTTCGTAAAAAGGTCGAATCAACAGACGTTTATGCATGACGCACTGCTGATTATCGTTAATGATACCGAAAATCATATTATTAGCTTAATTTCAGATAAACAATGCATTTAAAGATAGGAAAAACTTCATGAAAGATTCAAAAGGATCCTGCTGAGACAGGACGGCATGGTTATAGAGTATGTTGATCGGTTGCAGGGTATAAAAATTCAAAGCAATTTCCTGTGAGTTAATCTGTGCACAGTGAAACCTGGCTCAGCGACGTCCTCCTCATTGATTTGAATTCATACGAGTTCTTAACTTGTGTAACATAAATAACTAACTAATTAATTAATTAACTAAATAAATAAATAGATAGATTAATAGATAAATGGAGGGGGGGGTTTGCACAAATTTGTTTTTTTACAATTTGTACAAATTTGCAAATGTGAAACCATTTTGACAAAAAGCTACATGCTAGGGTCCTTTTTTTTTTTTTTTTTAAGATTTTGCTTCAATTTATTCTCTATTTCCAAAGAAATGCAGAAAAAAATACTTGTTTGTTCAGTAAAATCACAAAATTCTACCATTTTAGATTTCGATGGGAGTTTTAGCTATCACTCCAAGGTTAATTATTTTCCCATAACTTCACATCCCAAAGTGTATTTATTTTTCTTCCTGCACAGCAAATTTGTCAACAATTACAATTTTAATGTGTTAAAGAATATTTTTGTCCAGTTTTGTCAAATGTAAAGTTACAGCTTTATGTCTGACACTGTTTCTTGTTTAAATCAATGAATACGAAGCTGTTACTATAGCAACAATAACCTATTAGAACAAGCGCAATCATATAAACACGTGATTTGTATAGAAAATGAATCAACACCTTTTGGCCAATCAGAATTGAGAATCCACTGTCAGTTTGATTTACTGTGATGTGTGACTGTGATGTGTGTGTGTGTGTGTGTGTGTGTGTGTGTGTGTGTGTGTGTGTGTGTGTGTGTGTGTGTGTGTTCTCTTCTCTGAATCTCCTTGCTTTGTATGTTCCGGGTCGAGCGTCTCTCGCTTTTCTCCATCAGTCGCAGGATTAATGGTGAGAGAATTGGAACGGAGCGTCAAATCTGTTGCTGCTGTCTGGATGAACAGAAGCCAGTGTGTTGAGGCAGAAAGATGTCAGAGCAGATTTGGCCTAATTATTGTGCCCCCTCACTATAGTTTGCCTTGATGAATGGTGCTGTACTTAGCAGCGGCTAAAGGCGAGAATACCAAAGAAGCTCTGGATTTTCATTTTTAACCTCCTAGAAACCACTTCCTCATTCTGCTAATAGCAACATTAGCTGGAGAGCTACTTAAACTAAACATCCCGATAACTGGAAAGTTATTTTTCATCATAAAACGTATCGCAAGCAAAAGCCGCTAAGAAATCTGTACTTAAATATGCAAATACGTGGCCTCGAGTTATTTATTGGGAAGACGGACGTTTCTAAAGAGTCTTTACACTTGAAGAATTCACTTAAGGCGATGCACGTTAATGGTATATCGTTAGTATAATCATTCTGAGATCGAAGGAAAGCCACAGTCCAGTGTGGGAATTCAGTCGATTTCCAGTGTTAAAGCTTAGCTAGCTACATTTAGTGACCCTACTAGCTTTCTCCTTTCAAATCCCCGTGTCATTTCAACACTATTTTGAATACTAAACAACAAATTGCAACATGTGAACTGTCGTATCTATCCAGAACCAAGTTCAGGGCCAAGATCCCATACTGTTTAACAAATATACGATGTTTAGATGTGCATCTCTGCTAGCACATGCTTGTCCCAGGAGTAACAGAATCAAGTGTCTATGGTCATACTTATCAATGTTTAAGAGTAGGGAAAGATTCACATGGCACTGAATACATGTTTAGTTGTAAGAGGTACAAGCCACGAAGGAAAACAATACCAGCATCCTGGTGTGCTAAAGTGCTAGCATCGACTAATATGAAAAAGTAGTGTTATTGTTCACGTTGTAGCAAATGGCTAAAACGTAGCTATTTAATTCAATGTTATATGGATTAGTGAACTATCAAGATAGGTACAGCATTTCTAGAGACTAACTAAACCACCAGTAGTCGAGTGAGCTCGCTCTGTCTCTGCTGCTTGTTGTTGTTGTTGTTGATGATTGTAGCTTTATAGTTGAGTAATGTTTGCTTCGGACAAAGATTGGCTCAAGAAGCGAGAAGCTAAAAAAATAACAGTGTTACAGTTCATTTTCATCAGTTTGATAGCTATAGTGTTGTTAGCCTTTGTTTTTCTTACTAGCTTGTAGTGTTGCTAGCCTTTTTATCAAAGCAATAGCTTAAAATCGCTAAGCGCTTTTAAATCACCTGTAGCCTGCTGCATGGCAAGGTAAAATGGCAAAGTAGCTTCCCCAACACTGCGTATTTCTGCGTTTTATTGGTTTTTAAAGCAAATGGAAACGGATATAACTATCAGGTCGGCTCTGTGTCTTTGTACAAACCAAGCGAATATAAGTAGAAATTGCAAAAAGTCTCAGTGCATTATAACGGGGTGCTACTATATAATTTGCTGATTTTTAAATAAACTGAGGGGGGTTTTGTTTGTTTGGGCAAATTCTCATGGGTCACATGAAAACACATTATTTAGTCCACGATTACTAATGAGTGGGATAAATGTCGTCATTATAACAGCAAAATTACAACAAGGTGGCGACTTTTAGCTGTCAACATTAGAATGTGCTAAAACGATTTGGAAAACTACGCCTTTTATTTTGACCACATTTTGGCACTACAGTCTTTTTCTACCGCTCCTACGGAAGACGAGTCGGCACGGATCTGCATTTCGGTTCCCCAGCCTGCTGTCTCTGCTCTTGGACATGGACAAGCCTTCACCTGAGATGACAGGTGAGCAGCCTGAAGCTAGACAGAACCAACAGGGAAGCGATGACCTGCCAGAGATCCGTCACACTCGGACACACGTCTGTGGCAGCCGCTCCGTCTTGTCGTCTTTCTCCCCCCCCCCCCTTATGATTCGGTGTGACATGTGAAGCGTACGTCATGAAATGATGTTCAAACACAATTTAATAAAGGATGGCTGTGAGGTAGACAGCACAGAGTAACTAACTGATAATAAATTCTGGTCAAAAGGGCTTAAGGGTTCGTGTAGATAATTACGAGTAACAATAATTCTGCCGCTTATTCTTATTGTTTTCATAATTGGAAAATGAGGGGAAATGTTCCAGGGGCAGGTTTTTTTTTTTTTAGTGTCTTCAAAATTATTTTTTACTGCTTTTACTATTTTGAGGACCTTTCCGGACCATCCATGCCAACCAGTGACGTGTGGAGCTAAAAAAAAAAAAAAAAGAAAGAAAGAAAAAAGTGCAGACCACAGATTGGTCAAATAAAGGGATCACAGACTTGTTGTGATAATGTATCTGTTTAAAACACCCAAAGGAGGCAGTTTTATTATACAGTGCGAAGTTTCGATTCTGATCAGTTGGAAGACGTGGATGTGTTTTCTCAACAGTTTATAATAAGGGACTCGTAACAATATAAACAAGGACGTTCCACAGAAATGTGCATGAATGTGCAATATGTGTCATGAAACAGACAGAGGTACTTAACCAGAATGCAGATAATCCTAAGATTGGATTTCTTCCCATGGAAAAGTGAAATCGCACTCGTGGTTATACTTCCCGTGATTGCTATTTGTGTCTCTACGAACCCCTAGCAGTACATCATCGCCGCACTGGACGATTATCTCCCTAAGCATTCAAATGCACATATTTATTTATTTAATTTTGTCTTTTCAGTGTCCACCAGCCCGATAAAATTCTTTGGTGCCAAAGGTTGAGATGACCCAGTCTTGTAACCTGCCTTTATCTGAACGTCAGGGCTGGGACCAGTTAGCACCATATGGCTACCAATTACAACGATAAATCAGGTTCAGCTTTCCTACCCTTAATTTACGGCGAAATTATGCGGAGTTTTTAATCAAAGAAGGAACGCTCGTTATGACATTTCAGGACCTCATTTTCCTTGGCTCCTGTCCGATCTGCGAGCGATCTGATTTTATATTTGACTGTGGGGAATCGTACGTATTGCTCATATGCCACTGACTGATTGAAGAGCCATAATTATTGGCCAGGCTCTTTTTTTCCAGGGATGCAAATGAGTAACCTTTCGGAGGACCAGCGCGTGGCAACGGCGGCAGATGGGCACTAATGGTAATGGGGAGGAGATTGGCTGGAATAAATCTGAAAACGTTCTGGCCCCTGGTTCACAGCCCCCCAGCCAGACGCCATATGAGAGTGCGTGTAGAGGAGATGATGATATTTGGTTCCGAGACCCGGATGTAGACGGCAGGAGGAAAGGGCGGGGGTTAGAGAATCGTAATCATGGTGGCTTTTCTCTTTCAGTTGATGAGTATGAGTCTCCAATATAATGCCTTTGGTAAGACAGGGTCATGTTCATGACGGGAATGTTCTAGCATTCTTTTCAAGTCGGTGTTCACCTCTGTGACCTCTGTGACCTCTGTGCCAAAGGTGCTTCATGATTCACTCTGAACTCATCACTGTTTAGCTTTGGCTCTTTACACCCAGTAAATAATAGGAACTCGCTCGGTATACAATGAAACACAGCTGTCAGTGATGCCTAATTGAAACGCTCTCGAGAGGAGAGTCCAACACAAATAAATACTGAACAGAGAGACACAAACGCAGCTACACGGCCATACAGGAGATCCTGTTCCCTCCTCGGCTCTAAATTACCATGACAGCCTATACAGCAAAGTGAGTGATTAGTACCATCATTTAAATAGCAATTTGCCAGTTAATTAAAGTGACCTTGGTTGCTCCTCATGCATCTAAAAAGCCGACAAGACAGTCGTACACGTGCCGTCTGCGTGAGACGGCTGCAGGATTAAGTCACCCCCAGTGACCAAAGTAAAGGCGACAGCTGTCTAAACATACCTGCAGCTCTCCACACAGCCATTTCCAATCCGCTAGGAACGGATTTTCCCCTCATCATTATTACTGTGCGATTTATTATGAGCTTTAATGCATTTTTTGGGAGAGTCATTAAACAGAAGAAGTAAAAACTGGCTTGCATGAAATCACCAGAATCGTGCGTTAATGTTTAATGAAAAGCCTGCGACAACATCTTTAAAACCCAATGGAGTGTATTTTATAATTAGCCGTGAAGATTTCGGGATTGGAAAACAATCAGCGGCGTTTCCTGTACTTATTCGGGAGTTGGCTACGCCATGAATTATTTAACAGTCACGTACGTTTCCACCGTTTCATGCTCCTAATGTTCTCCAAATCTTCCCACTCAGGGAGGAGATCACATCCGACAAATAAAGTCAAAATAACCTTCGCAAAATAGAACGAGCGCACAAGCCGCTTAGGAAAATCTTCCGTTGGACTATCAGACTGTGTATTCCGTGCAAAAAAATATGACAAATGAAAATGGCGTCAAATAGCAGGGGGAATATGAATATAAACATATACATATATAACTCTGCGTCGCTTTTAAAAATGTAGCTCAACCTGCTGCGAGTTAAGACACTCATATTCGCTTTTCCCCCCTCGCCATTTGGCATGAGAGTATGGTACAATTGTTTACGAGTCCAAGCAAGGCGTGGTGGATCAGGTGTGGAAGCTGACCTTCTCACCAATGCGTGCCGAGCGACGTGATTGGTTCAACTTGTCATGCTACTTCGTGGTTATTCTCAGTCGAGAAAACAGATTGACTTTTTGATTTGATGTATAAAACCAGATTTTCATCAAATTGGAGTGCTGTGACTAGTTCACCTTTGTGCTGCAAGCGCTAAAAATGTTCTTACACAAAAACAGCGCCTTGTTCGTAGCATGACATCCTGAACAACATCAACCAAAGAGCGCTGTTTGGTGCCAGTTGAGGGTTGGTGCCAAAAAAGCAGCACATTGATGAATCTAATACCTAACATTTGGCAAACCCATGTGCACAAGAGTGAAATACAGAATTGGGGGATTGATCCACAGTTCAGAAGTGAACTGAAACGAATGAAACGAAAGTCGGTGATTATGAGTCCTGCCCCCAAGTAAAGGGTCCGAAAAAAAAAAAAAAAACCCAGTCCTGGGTATGGACTCAAGTATTCACACAACATAAGTGGTGAGAATGCTTAAGAAGGACTCAACTACATATCTTGTTAAAGTTATCGTAATGCCTAAAGTAGCTATTTAGCATAAAACGACCAATTATATGACAGTGATCAGATTGCTTTCTTATTTGATTAGCTGTATTAAAAAGCTAGTGGGTGGCACGATGGTACAGCAGGAAGCGTCGCAGGGCCCACAGCTCCAGGGTTCGATCCTGAGCTCGGGTTACTGTTTGTATCGGGATTTCACGTGTTCGCTTCATGTTCATGTGGGATTCCTCTGCGTTTTCGTGGTTTATTCCCACCCTGGTGAGGCTGTATTGGCTCAGAGTGTGAGTGCTGCACCACGATCGACTCTAGTCCTCTATTTCTGCCTGGTCCCCATGAAAGACAATGAGGCTCTACCATGTTCCTAGACCAGAATAAATTACAAGAGTCTTCATGTAATGATTCCCGTTTGCTTACACCTCATGAGCCTGGAGTTCTTCCAGCATGGTGTTATGAAATATTTATGCAACATGCTTATGCGGGTATTATGAAGCCTCAATGTTGGAAATAAAGTTAACATTGCTGTGGAGCTCAATAATAAAGTTGATAATGTTTGTGGAGCTCAAGCTTGTTATCGTGATAGTCTCAGGTGTCCAAAATCCCCAAGACCATCATGTCCTTATTGCTCATGGTACATGTAAAATAGCCTTAACGCTGTCTCTAAACCACAACAAGTCCACTTCAGGGCTCACAGCTTATGAGGACCAGTGGCCGCCATGACAGCAGGTAAATTGCGTATCAGGAGGGTATGCCTTCGCAATCGGAATGCATTTAAAATGCGTTTTTGCTACAAAGCCCTTTTGATAAGTGAGTGATTCCTCACTAAGTGTTTACGATTAAATTGTCAATAAAGCCGCAGACCCTTTCATTCCGGCCGTGCCGAGCTGTCCATCTTGCTCTGGCACACTGAGCGCCATTTATTCACGATGAGGAGCATGTCATGTAATAATGATCATCTCTGGAGAGCATTTAGAGTGAAGGAAAATGCTGATTGGGACAATAGACTTGCTGAATCTCATTTGGGCGCCGCTGTGACAGGTGACTGCTTCGGAAAACGCGCCACTTCTCCCAGGAGTCAAGCTTGTTTTTTTTTTTTTTCCCCTCTCAGATTTTTTTTTAATCAGAATGACAGCTGTTGTTGAAATTCAAGCTTTATTCCAGAATGAAAAAAGGAAATACCCAGAGGTCCTATTTGTTGCCATCATTACCGTACATTTGGAAATTTTAATCTGCAATGCTGATAGTCATGCTAAAGCAGGTTCAATGCCTTGGTGTCCCACTTGCCTTGGAATTTAAAAGAAAAAAAAAAACCCCACAACACAAAAGACAGGCGCAAGGAGACATGCTGAAGCAGAATGCTCGATTAAAGCCGAGAGGAAAACAATGAACAGCTTACAATCGTAAAATGAAGCTTCTCACCAAGTTAACACACTTAAACTGATGATGAGAGGCATTTCGTGGCGTTCTGCGCGTTAGACCGAGGCGGCGAGGCCAGACCAAACAGCAGCTGTATCTGCAGATGCTGCTGGAGAAAAACAGCCTCATCCACGCGGCTCTCTCCGCTTGTTTGTTTGCCGGTAATTTAGCCCTTCAGCGGCGGAAAAAATACAGCTTTGTTTTCATACTAACAAGGCAATTAGCAATAATTACAAATACTTTCTTCCCTCTTTTCTCTCCCTCCTTCCCCCCAGTCAGATGGGCTCGTCGCTGCGACGCCAAATGTCTGAGTTTGAAGAGAGGGAAAGTGGCGAGCGTCGTCGCCGGGTACGAGCGAGAGTGCGGGTGTGTACGGACGCTCACAATCAGAGTTTTAGCAGAATTTGTGTGTATTTGCATGAGAATAAAAATAGGTCTGTATAGATGCGGTGACAGGATTCCCCTGTGGCCCTCAGCGTGCGTCGTCCCAGACGGGCCCCTGATTGAGACGCAAGACTCCTAATCACAAAAATAACGGTTTAAAAGAAACTCATGATGATTCGAATTTGCCATGCAATTTCTCCGATGCAAAAAAAAGATGTACAATGAGTTTTTCTTACAGAATAGTATTTTTTTCAAAGGCATGTGGCAAAATAAATGGCACCTGAGAGAATCTTTCCACTAAATCTCATCCTTCATTTTTTTCCAATTATCTTTCTCCATTTTCCGGAGCTGCTGCTTTTGATTTTCTATTTCTGAGTGCTATGGATATATGGTTTAAAATAAATAAATAAAACCTGGTTGTTTCTGTCAGGACGTTAAGATTTGGTCATAGTTGGATTCAGATCCTCGTCCTTACTTTTTGTCTCTCTCTCTAAGTCATCAGGAGTGATGTTTTGTGCTTATCTCAAGTCTTGTTTATGAAGATAATATATAGTATACGAAATATTCTGATTGGATGAAGGTCCAAGTGTCTCCAATTTTATTATAGGAAGTGCCTCAGGGTTGTTGTTTTTTTCTTGGAGAGATGTTTCAAAATATTAATAGTGGGAGTGCCAATCATTTCTGTATTTTTTTTACTAATTAAGAAAAAAACATTGTGCTCTAATAAACCTATAAAGTGCCAGCATATGTTTAAGCTCTCTGTCAGTCATGGCATGTGTTGATATTTTAGATCTTCATTTTTGCTTATTTTTACAGGAAAGAAACAAAGGGTAAAGGCAAAATCCCTTTAACAGCATTATTACAAGTAACTTGGAGAAACGAACATATTACTTTTCCACAGTCTCCATGAAAGATGACACATTTGTCATATCGTTTATCTAGCTTCTGGATTCCTGCAGAGTAGAAGATTTTCGGCTGCTCCAGAAGCCAGGCGAGCCATCATCATCATCATCATCAGAGGTGAATCTGCGACCGTGCAGCCCCTCCTTCGGTGGACTGAAGATGTGATAATAACTTGGCACCAGATCCGGGCTAGAAGGAGCCGTCGCACTGTTTCTACTGTCTCTGATGCTGTATGAGGACGTGCATCATCATGGTGCAGCAAGACCGTTTTGGACAGCATTCCTCTTCTTTTGCTGCGAATTGCAGGTTTAAGTTCATTCCACAGCAACGCACAGGAATTTTCACTGCTCACTGTTTCTCCATGTGCTTGGAAATGCCCCAGAATAGGAACCTTCATGTCCCAAAAGAACGTTAACATGATTTTCTTGAAGGAGGGCTGAGTTTTGAGTTTCTTCTTTGCTATAGAAGATGGATGTCTCCACACCATGCTTTGTCTTTTGCTCTCCAGGTTACCGCGTAATTTAAATTTGCCTTTACTTTTTGATTCTCTCTCATATTAAGGCTGATGCTAATTGTACAGTAGACTGTATCATCACTTTGGTGTGAAGCAGACACCTTTTATATTTTACTACCTTTAATACCGTCCTGGGTTCGAGCCCCGGGTTCGGCACGGGTGCCTTTCTGTGTGGAGTTTGCATGTTCTCCCCGTGTTCGCGTGG
>JAQMCW010000019.1:12828733-12843632 GCA_030068335.1 Chrysichthys cranchii
GAATGTCTTTTCTTTTAACAGTTGTTTAATAAAGGCAGGATACACAAGCTACACAAGGATACACAGTTTTTTTTTTTACCTAAGAGAGTATCATTATAATCACTTAGCAGCACCTGTTTCGGCTAAACATTAAAATTCCAGTCGGGTTCACGTCGGGTTCGGACAGAAACATATAAATGCATGTCGGGTTCGGACAGAAATAAGAGACCCGAACAGCACTCTAGTGTGTGTGTGTGTGTGTGTGTGTGTGTGTGTGTGTGTGTGTGTGTGTGTGTGTGTAGCTGATCACCTGTAAGTTGCAAGGGCTGAATTGCATTTAGTTACACCCACAAAACTCCATAAAAGGTCAGGTGCACAGACAGCTATGAGCAGGAAATGAACAATCAGGGTAAATGCTGAAAGGCCGAAGGAATCAAACTTAAGTTCAAATTTGTCCACACCAGAATGTACTTAATAAACAGCAAATCATTTTAGATGTCAGAAGTTAGAAGTCAGGTCATGATTTTTTTTTTTTTTTGCTATATTATGAAGATAAATGTTACGATTAAGGTCAGGGGTGGGGTTATGCTTATTAGTTTTTGGTTAACTTGAGAAGCAGTGGTGTTTTTTTTTGTTTTGTTTTGTTTTTTGTCTTATTAACTTCAAGAGAAAGAAAAGAAAATACAAGTTGGTGGGGGAACAACTGTTTACAGCTGCTATAACGTAAGTGACAACAGGAACTAACTTGTGTCACAGACGTTCCTCAGGGTTAACTGTACCTATAAATAGATAAAAAGTATGCATCAGGCTGCGTTACATCACTTTGTTGCTGATTATTATTGGATATGTAACAAAGCATATGTTTAAGTATTCTTTTTTTTTTTTTTTTTTAAATAATTGGGTAAGTTCCCACCTTAGGTATATTCCCATTCAACCCCTCCTTAAAAAATTAATAAAACAATTTTTAATCAAGACAACATCAGATTGGCTTTTGCCTGGATTTAACAGATGGTGATTCCATTTTGAACCTTTGCAGTGAAGCGCAAAGGGGGGAAGGAAAAAAAAAACACTTGGAGAGTCAGGCTGTTTTTCTCACGTCGCTGACATGAGCCGTGCCTCAGATGAAAGAGACGTGTGAAAAAATGCTCCCTTGCAAAAAATTTCCTCAGCATGCGGCTCAAACAGACACGGAGCCAAGGCAGGGCTACGAAACTGCGCCGCATAATTATTCACCAGTCTCACAAGCAAGGTGCAGAGATCGGTGGTCTAACGGTGAACCTGCTCTTTGCTAAATGCTAAATTAGGTCTTTAGAACAGTGCTGAAGAGGAAACCTTGGACATGGACGTGTGTGTTTAGAGGTGAGAGTGAAATTCATCCATATTCCAGGTCACTGAAGAGGTTTACATCGTTGTCTCAAACAACAAATGAATGAAATCACTGACGTAAAGGCTGAACACATGTTGGGCGTCTTTAACGTCTCTGTTGCGTGTTTGAGAATATGTTTACATCCTTGGTTGTTTTTTTTTTTTCATTTTTCTACTCGGGGGTTCCTCCCACCACCAGTCACCCTTTGCCCCATATTAGCGACATCATGTTCCTCATTTTCCCTCAGCATTGCAACTGGCCACGAGCAGCGAGGACAACTAGAAAAAGATCACAGTTCAAAAGCAGTCAGATGGAAAATATGGAAAACAGGAGTGCTGGCCATCATCACGCCTTCCCCCTCCCTGTCCCCCCCTTCCCTCAGCTCTTCTTTTCCAAAATGCAGCAAGCTGCCACAGTTTGACTGACAAACTGACTTTTTTGCAGGAGCCCGTGCCCATTCCAGTCAGAGTTTATTGAAGGTGATTTTGATCTCCTCCACGAGGCCACAGCAGTAGCCATGCCATCTGTCACCTTGATTGCATGGTGGACTCTCGGGGGGGAGTGCTATGGCTCCTGATCGTTTACAGATTGCGCTGCTTTCGCCTCCATAAGGACCACATGCACGGAGCCAGATGGTGAGCATGCACGCTTATTATGAGTCTTTATCTCTGTGCAGGAAGGAGCGCAACCATTAGGTCTCCCTGAGGAACTTCTCTCCTCTCGCCGACCATGCTGTTCTTCCACAAATACAGTCTTCTTCAGCTGTCACTAACCTCGCTAATAAAAAACACAAACAGTCCTCCACCTTGAGCTCTTCTCCTGCAGGTAAACACAAACACACTGTGTCGGTGGGAAATAACGAGCGCTTATTAATTGATATTTGTTGTCATAGAAACCCCGTTTGGGACCTCAAAGATGGGTAAACATTTTGAGAATTTGCACGTGTTCTGGACGTCAGTCTGCACCTTCTTTCTTTCTTTCTTTCTTTCTTTCTTTTTTATTAAAAAAAGGGATAAACATACAGTGTAACGACACTAGTAGTTTTTAGAGAATCATTCATTCATTCATTCATTCAAAATAAGCAACGTTTTGCAAGAGCTCGTCTTACGCCTAGCATGCTTATATTAGCCTGTTAGCTCGCTAACATGGGCTATGACCTGCCGTGTTTGTGAACGTCCCAACAGAAAACAGCACAGCCAAAGACCCCTCCTGCGATTACGAGAAATCTGAAAGATTTCAGTTGTCATTCTTTTTTGCTCAATAATCCTTTGTGTATACATTGGTTTACATTTAATGACTAGCTTCTCAGCATAGACAAAGAAACGGCTAAGGATTTTAAACGGTGTGTGCTGTTGTGTCAGTGAGAAATCTGGTCTAATTCGTTAAAAAAAAATTTAAGTAAACACGCAAAGGAAAGTGAATCATTTTGAGTTTTGTTGAGTCGCTGAAAATGTTTACTGACTGTATCCTGAATTCTGTTCTTGGTAATGCTAATTTTTCATACAATGCTAATGTTTCCTACACAGTGCTTGATTGTACAGTTCATTCGGTAAGATCTAAACACAGAAAATAGCTAATGAATGCAAACTAACCAGCTAACCCTAGCCAGCTAGCTAAAACAAGGAACAGTGTGTTTACATGTCACTAAGCTGTAGTTTTGAGAATGTTGTCTAATGTTAGCTAGCCTCTGAGAGCAGCCTCGGATTTCAGCTTGTTATTTTGGCGAACTGCTAATACGCCTGACTCAAAACCCCTCTCCTCCACGTAGTCCTCGTTTACAAAGTGCTTGCTACAAACCCTAGCATTACAGCTAACTGGATGATTTTTTTGGTTTCATGGCAGCTCGCCCACGAAGAGGAACTGCTTCCTGCTTAAGACGCAAAGTAGGAAAGTGAACGTTTTTTCTTTTGTTTTTAACTCTATAAAACTTGTTGTTGCATCCAGGGGCAACACAAAAGTGATCCCCCTTGCATTGTTTTCTCGTGCCACTTTCCTTGTCTTCCATTGGGTCTGTGATTACCAGTGCTTTCACTAATTTGTTAATGTGAAATTATGTCGGACATCCATGAAGATGGTGCTGCCCTTGTACTGTATGAAAACCGTCATTTAGATTACTTGTTATTTATAGGATATTTAAAGTGGGCATGTATTTAATAACATTATGCTAAGTGTACCTAGTGCTTAATCTCCGACTTAACTTCTGGTCCAAAACTGTCAGTGTAACAAAGCAGCTCAAATGGTAGTATTCATTTTGTCCTCTTACTAAAAAAAAAAAAATCATACTTAGCTTGTAGAAAAGCAGTGCGTTTGTGCGTCTGTAAACCTTATGCTGCTTTAATTAGTTCATTTCTCTCTTCAGGAAGAGTATTTTTGGCTCAACAGTGTGGCGCCTCATGCACGTCGTTGTCCTTCGCTGTTCCTCATTTTCTGGCCCGAGGTAAGGTGGCAACGTGTTGCATTTTTAGGACAACAGCCGGCTATCTGCAAGCATGAGACCTCTCATCAGGCTTCAGCGCGGTGTACACAGTGACACATGCAAGCCTGTGGTCACAAACGTGCTTATGGCACACAGGAAAGACATCTCATACGATATAAAGCCACCATCGCAGACGATTCTGTATGTTACTCGGCGATAGCCTGCATGAGGACTCAGGGGGCGTCTGTGGTACACGTCTCGAGCCGGGTGTCCATTGCAGTTTTGTGCAAAATAGAAGCGATGGTTTAAAATTTTAAAACAAAACACAGTTGTGAATGGTCTGTGTGTCCACTGAGCGAGGGTGAGCGATGGTGTGCGATTAAAGCTGGGTTTCTCTCCTCTCATGATGGCTCGTACAGAGCGCTTTTTGCTGTCACAAAGGTGGTGTTTCCATTTGCATTTTATGTCGTGTCATGTGACATGACATAATTTTGCAAAATATTGCTTTAGCAAATCGTGCTATTTGGGGTTTTTTCCATTACTTGTTTTTGACTTCGCAATTAGGGTTAGGGTTAGGGTTAGGGTCAGGGAATGCTGTCCGGGAATTCAAGCAAGCAGTTGTATCATTTTTTTACTCTTGCCTGACATGGAGTTAACAGTAAAAACAGGAAGTTTAAAGATGAAGGAATGAATGAACGTGTTTGTCATCTGATCAGAAACTGTGGCACTAGTCCAAAGCGGTAACTTGTATAAAGTGGCACTATGAAGCAGAACATAAAAGCAATAAACTATTATCCTTATCGGTTATCCAGACTAACCTGAGTTCAGTCAGTCTAGCGCAGCGGTGTCCAGTCTTATCCGGAAAGGGCCGGTGTGGATGCAGGTTGTGGCTCCTGCTTGGTTGGAATAAATACCTGCACCCTTTGCGGATAAGATTTGACACGCCTGGTCTAGCAGTTCAGTTAGCTTCATGCCAACAAGCTAATTTTCTTATGACTTTAGTTGTATTTCATTGCAAAAAATCTGACCCCATCGCTATAGCTCATTCAAATCATACACAAATACCAAACCAAGAATCAGACTTCGTGAGTTGCGATGTATCTTAACGTATTCGCAGTAACAATTCCAGTGTATAGGCTAAAAATAATCGATAAACTCTCAGTGGATGAAACACCCTGCCTCTTTAAGACACGATTATTAACCCGAGCCTGGAAAACAGCGTACAAAACCACAGGCGGGCGTGAAAAACTGCCACAAGCATGCGGTGGCTTCAGAGCCATGATGGATCAAAGGTGTCACCCAGAAAACAGCAGTTAGCTTAACCTTCTAACTCACAGATCACACACACACACACACACACTGCTTTACAAGATGGCAGCTTCTTTTTCCGCTTCTGTGTATCTGTAAAGATCTTCTTTATTTTTAAAGAATTAAAAACCTCGCAAAATGATTCCTTCAGTCACGCTAAGGAGGAAATCTTGTGTATAGAGTACGTTTTCTAATTAAAAAAAAAAAAAAAAAAATTTTTAAGTGCGGGTCCTGTTTTTGTTTCCACACACTGTCTGTTTATGTTGAGTTCTAGCTAACGCCAGCTGACCACGCTGGCTTTGCTGTACATTCTGCCTTTAATCCACTTATCCTTTGTGCTGTGGAGGATTTCGAGCCCAAACCTGTGTGTGCTTAGAGCAAGCCAACGAGTACCCCCACAGCACTAAAACGGTGAGGAAGTAGCCTCGGTGAGAGAAGCCGAGTTGCTTAGGAGAAGCTTTCGCATGTATTTGCTCTGGAATGGGCCGACAGTGCAGACACTCGCAGCCTCTCTCACCCCACTGCATCAATCTGTTCCCAAGCTGTTCCCACATTTTGGTGAATTTCCCAGGCTAATTCTTTGGCACAGACGGCGCGGAGAGCCTGATTACTTCAGTGTGAACCCCACAAGCCTTTCCAAACCCGCGCAGTGTGCATGTTCAGAGCACCAGAATCGCTCCTTTTGTCTGAGGCCACTTGAACGTGCACGGTTTTGCTTCAAAAAAAAAAATCAGATAAAAATCACCATAGTTGACGACGAACAAAAAACGACCCAGTCTGAGTCGGCATAAGTGATCCTGTGAGCTCTCTTACAGCACTAGTGATGAGTCCGTACAAAAACTGTATTGTATTGTGTTACAATTAAAATGACGTTCTGAAAGATTTGACATATAAAGATTGTTTTGGGTTTTTTTTTTTTTCATTCATTACAGGGATGCGGAATTTTTAAACTCTTGTCTGGCTCGCCGTTCTCCTAAACTGCAGTTTTGTGCAAATATTACCAAGCTATAAGACAGCTGTGTCCCATTAAAAATGTGTGATGGTGGCTGATTTCCTACAGCACATGGTCATCAGGCCAAATCTACAGCCGGCAATTAGGAAGATGAAATGTTTAATTGTGCTTTGATTTTGATCAAAATTTATCTGTCACCCATCCTATAATCAGCCGTTTATGCTCCCAAATCAATGTCAGCAGATTTTAGGCTGGGAGACAGTCATCGTTTTCTGACAGACCTGCCGGCGTGTCACGTCAGGACTCCACAGCTGCTGCGCCGTTCACCGCTCAGGTTCTGGGATTATCTGCTATGGCGCATACGCCATACGAGACGATTAAAGCTCCTCTACAGGCTGGAAAATGATCCATTGTTAACATGTATAGTAGCGCTTGAACCAAAGTACAAAAGTCTTAAAGGGGTTGAATGTGCAGGGCGTAATACGTAAATATTTCTTACATATAATCGTTAATTAGGTAAATATGTTTTTTTATCCCAGGGTCTCTTCTGACCGAGTACCGTGACATTCTGGGCTTTTTTTGGTCTTCAAGACAGAAAGAAACGAGACGCTAGTGAAGGAACTACTGTTTACAGCTGCTATATTATAAATAATGACCAAAACTAACTTGTTTCACGGACATTCTCCAAAATTAAACGTAACAATAAACGGATAAAAAGTGATTAAGGTGTTTGTTTGGGTTTTTTTGTTGTTGTTTTTTTTTAAATGATCCATGTATTCTCAGGCTAGCCTTCCTTTCATGTGTTGCAAGCAGCTTGCAGGAAAAACCTATATTGACTTTTATATATATATATATATATATATATATACACACACTAGAGTACTAAATATTTGTTTGCGATTTCTAACATTTCTGCACGCAGTAAATCATAAATAGGTTGCAGATCACACCTTGTGAAGCGGTCTGCAAATAACATATTTATATGAATATTTTTGTACTTGATCGGTCCACTGATTTGGCAACGATCTCAGATAAATCTAAAAGAAAAACAACTCAAAGTATCAGCGAGCAGCTGCACTGCCACGCAACACACTCCAGCCACAAGTGTCCTGTTTTTGCGGGGGACACGAAGAGTCCGTCCACTGTCCACTTCCATACGGGGACAGATGGACGGCGGAGGCAGACGAGTGGGTGAAGGTCAAGAGGAGAAAAACAAAGCCTTTCTCATGCCGCATGATGGAGTGTGATATCTCAAAGCGGATGCCAAGAGCGTCTCAGCCAAAGCGCTGTCGAGCCTGTAGCAGTTATCAATGACGGCATGCTCGAGGGGGCACACGGAACCCGGCGAGGAGACGAGAGAAGGACGAGCACTTAGGCAATCAGCTCCGTTCCGACGAGAAACAAGACGAGTGAGAGTAATGGATAGCTCTTGTTACGGCCTGAATCTGGAGAAATCACAATTGGAAACACTGCATCGGCAAGTCAGCCAAGTAAACACTGCGTTTCAGACAGTCAGCGCGTATATTACACCGACAAAAGCTTGATTTTGGGGTGGGGGTGGGGGGTTCTGGGAAAATTGGGTCACTTACTTACATAGTTTGCATGAATAACCACAAGTGATCCCACAGTGCTGCTGAATTCTCGGCTCTGATACTCAGTGTACCGTGTACCTTTCTCATATGTTATCGTTTCTTTAGTCGTTCACGGGGACTTGTACGGTACGGCAGAGGACCACCATAATGAAGGTGTTTAAAAATTTTTCATGCACAGTATACATGTTGGTATAATTATATAAGTTATGAATATTTAACATTTTATGGACGGAGTCTCCAGTGTCACTGTCAGTGCGTAGTTACAGTGTTTTCCACCATGGGAACGTCCCGAAGGCTGGTTTCTCTCTCACAGGACATGCTTTTCAGCATGTTTTTGTTTCAGCATCCTCAAAAGAGAAAGAAAAAAACAGAGGCTGGTGAGGGAACGACTGTTTAGCGCTGCTATAATGTAAGTGAGAACTAACTTAACTAGCTTAACTGACTTAACTAACCACCCTAGCGTTGATCATTTTCCTATTTCTACGTGACGTGGTGTTATTCTTTATATGTATTCCTTGAGAAATCAGAGCTAAGGATGCTGTTATGCACAAACATGATATATATAGGTATTTCTACGGCACACGGTATGTGTCACGATATACAGTATATACGTTTGCTAAAAACTATTCAAACTGTTAGATCTGTACAACGTATAATGAGCTGCTTCAATCCAAATTAGTAAAAGCTACTGTACGTCGATATTGGCCCACAATTTTGTGTAAAATTGTACACGCGAAATAATTCATTACAGTTTGGGGATTATATGATCCTGTCGCCCTGCGCTAATAATAAGACTCTGGTACTGAAGGGAAGTGACAGCTAGTTTGATATAAAAAGGGCTCAAATGACAGCAGATTGGAATTGTGGGAGTCTGCATATTAATGACTGCTGTCCCCAGGAGGCGCCGCTTCATCCCAGGAGCCTCCCTGGAGCATTATGGGTGATTATTGTCAATTCAGTCCTGCCAGTTTATTCACCCACACGCTCCACGTGAGGCACATTATTACAGGGAGAAACAGGGGGAATCAGAGACAGGGCAGGACTCCAGCAGCATCTTTTCTAATCACTGAGTCCAACTGTTCCCCGCTGCGGTCACTCACCCGTAATCATCTGCGTGGAGACTTTCTTACTGTCCAGCAGTCCGACATTCCTCTTAACATGTGGCCCCCGTAATGACGGACGAAAAAATGAACACGTCGAATTTTATCGTCCTTCTGCTACTCATCACTGCCAACAATGGCCTTCTTGTTTGTACAACAGACTCTGAAACGTTTCATTACGCCCACTCTTCTTTAGCGTGTCCTTCGCTAACAACTGTTGCGAGATTTGTCCTCTTTGGATTCGTCCGCCGGAAGCGCTCAGAGTCCAGTCCTGAGCTGTGCCAAAGAATGCGAGCGAGCCCTATATAATAGATAGTAAAGCCATTTTTTTGTTGCCCCGATCTAAATCTAAAGCCATGAGTTGAAGGTTGCGCAGGGACAACTCAGTAAAATGTTCATAAAGTGCAATTAGAATTTGCAGGGAACCTTTTATGCGTAAATGTATTTGTAGTTCAAACCGGACCTGAACTTCCCATCGGATTCACACGCATTTCTGATTTCCTTCGGAATCACATATCACTTATGTCCATCAATGACCATCACCCTTGAGTTACAAAGCAGGTTCACAGCACGTCGGCTTCACATTTAGCCACGCCCACAGCATCCCATAAAAGGCAAAGCTCATGAAGAGTTTAAAATGATCACATGATGAATAAAAGATGAAAGCGCGCCCCCAGTAGTGCAGCTCAGCCACTGCAGCACATCAGCTACCACAGACAGATTAACTCTTCCTCCTTTTATAGGGTGCCATTAATTTTCTGCTAATTGTAAGGCACACACACCAATCAATTCTAAAAGGTCAGAGCTTATGATCGGTCCAATGGCATTACCACTCTGATGACTGTGATGGTTATTTTCCAGTAACAGCATGTCCTATAGTCTTTTACTCCTCTTACCACAGCAATGTGCAATTTTTAACATACTAACGAGGGACACGTCATACTTTTTATCCATTTATAGTTGCATGTAATGTTGCGAAACATCCGATGACGGTCCTTGTCCTCCACGACCAGATGAAGAGCTCAATGTTTGTAGCGGGGACATTCAAAGGGGCGGAGTTAAGTCCCAGTGACTGATTTTCAGGAAGTCTGATTGGGGTGAAATTTGGTAGACTTGCATCTTTGTGCTAATCTGTACATGCATCCCTGATTATGACCTGATTATCTAAAAGCGCGGCCACTATCGGCCAATCAGTTCTCAGCAGGCATTTCAGTGTTCTCCTGAAACTCATCAGAGCATGGTGCACCGCCTCCCGATTGTGTCCACTTTGGTTCGTGTTATTTCGCAATTTAAACCCTGTTGTTTTTCAGTCCTGGGGCAAAGTCTGGTCCTGCTTTATGTGGAAGTTCTTGGTTTCTTTGTTCCTGTGTTCTCCTTGTTGCGCCAGTGCTACTTCCTGGTTCCGACACGCACTTGTTTTCTCATGTTTGACCATGGCTCGCACTTGTCTGTTTCTGCCTGCCTGACCTCCGACCCCTGTCCCTGATTATAACCATGACTTTTTGGATTATGTCTAATACACATTATGCTGAGTTTACACACGCGCATCCAGTCTCTGCCGACTTCATGGTGTAAATTTGTTTGTCTCTTTTTTAATTTACGTAACCTGGTACTGTTTGCAAATCTGCTTGGACCCCCCTCATCACATCTTCTTCTTTTTTTTTATTTGTTATGAAATGGCTGTATTTTTTTTTTTTAATTATTTTAACAAAATTCATTAACTTTGTGCATGCGGTGGAAATGTATACTTATTCCCATAATCCATATAGAAAATCTCAGAGCTCTTGTCGGTTCTGGATTTTTCTTTTCATGGAAATTTTACGCCTAAATTAGATCCGATCCAGTTAGATAATCGCTCCTAGGCTCGCAAACAGTACGGCAGTCCCAGCTATGTCATTCAGCCTCTGAACATGAATCCTTTTTTATAGATCACACGCCATATCAGTGGTCTCGTTGAATTGACTGAGCAATTGCACAATTTCGATTTCTCACCCAGTGCACTGACGAGAGGAAGAAAAAAGAAGGTGGCGTCGATAAAAGGAACAAACCTCCCTCCCGTCCTTGATTCTGTGTTCTTTGATTAAAGAAGAACATTTGCGATTTGCATTTTAAACCTCGATGATCAAAAACAATTACCGCCCCTCCTGCGTGTTTCTTACAACAAATGAATTAGATTATAGGCTTTCGTGAGCGCCGGCATCGTATATGCCTTGTTGCGCTGACAGTATTTGAAGTTTCCTGTGGTAACTTCATTACCCGTATTTTGTCCAGAATTAGTGGAGCGTGCTGGAAATTGCTAATGACAGATGTTTCTCCACTCTGTCACACTCCTTGTATCATTTGATTTGGAAAGCAACATACGGTGTTCTGCTCTATCAGTATGTCACAGACTGTCTGCAAACAGCTGGTCATAACTCAGTTCAGTGAAAACCATTACTTTCCAATGAAGTGCTGGAGCCAGTCCAAATTGTGTTTTGGCATGGCCTCGGCACCCGTAATGCGCTCGGCCGGATGCTGCAGGTACGCAGGAGCACACGGAGAGCCAGGCACAAACAAAGCACACTGCCTGTTTGGCGAGGGGGAGGAGGGAGGGAAGGAGGGGGTAAAGAGGCAAAAAAACCGCTAATGACACAAAACACAACTGCAACAGTTTATCAACGGGATCGAGTGAACACGGGGACATTATTTACTGTCTCGTTTTAAATAAACAGCGCAAAGGCGCTTGCTGTGAACTATACGCATTATCATAATCTGATCCATCGAATATTATAAACTGTCAGCAAGTCTAGTTGCTATAGCAACAGCCTGCACAGGTACAAAATCTAAACCAAATAGCAGACAATTTTTGAAAAAAGAAAAAGAAAAAGAAAAAAGACAGGTGTAATCATTGATATGAGTAAGTTTTCTGTAAGGAGATGTTTAGTTAAGTCTCCGGGGTCGGTAAATTTTCCACTACAGGAAAGTCTCGTCTTGGAGTTTGCACTTTTCCTTTCTGAAGACACATGACAAACTGTGTTTTTTCTCTCTTTCTCTCTCTATTATTAACTTTAAGAGAGAGAAAACAGAAAGCCTGATGAGGGAAACAGTGATTTATAACGTACGTGAGAACAGGAACTAACTTCTTTTGCAGACATTCCACAATGTTAAATGTAACTATAACTGTAAGCGCGTATGACGCATTACTAGGTAACAAACTGTAAATTGTAATCGTTGGCAAATTGCTGCAGTATGAGACAAACTGCCTAAGTAACCGATAGTGCTAGCTGGTTATATATACTAGCTAGCTAGCATTGCAACAACTCCTAAAATTTCAGGGTGAGTGTTAGGGTTAGCCCTTAAACCTTCCATCTAGTGAAGGTGTTTCTACACCTCAGTGCCTTTCTTTCCGAAAGGGCTCAAAGCAGAACCTCTTTTTGGAACCCAAGAATCACCTAGTAAAACCTTAAAGAGCCCTTGAAGAACCGTTTTGTTCTAAGTACAGGTACTTCTCAAGTTACAATGGAGACACCCATCGTAAGTCGAAAATATCGAATGTCGAACCACTGTGTTGAGCCACTTAGCCTAGCTGAGGTATCTCAGCCTAGCTTAGCCTAGCCTGCACAGGAGTCTTTTCCTGTAAAAGACATGCTTTTGAATGAAAATGATCTCTTAAAGCACACATAAAACCCTGCACTGTACAGTACACAGATACACAAGGTAACTCCGTGAATTGCGGGAGAGAGCGAGGCGAGTTATCCGGGCATTGTCCATGTACTTCTGGGTGTCATCCACGTACTTCCAGGTGTCATCCGATTGTCCGCGTATATCATACGTTACTATGCTGGCCTGCCTGCAATTCCTGCCCGCGAATTTTAAATATTTTCTAAATATTGTACAATTTTTAGCACATCACAACTGTCATCGGAAGTTGGGCCATCTTGACTGAGGGAGCACCTGTAGGTACGTATCAACTATGGTTCCACAATGGTTCTTTAACCTTAGCTTAGGTCTTTAGCTTCCTAAAAGGGTTCTCAAAACTGGAAACCCCTAATGTTTAAATTGGTAACCAATTATATTTTAACTGGTAACCTATTATGGAAAAAATAATAAGATGAACCTAGGGACTTGAAATTATAGTAGATATTCAGCGTCTTAGTTGAAATCATTTCCTTGTAAATGCTATTGTGGTAGCTACGGTATGCACTATAAGGACTAGACATGATGCTGTTACCATGACAACACCATGCAATGTATTAGTCATATAGCATCTCTATTTATGCTGTGTGCAGGAAATGAAAGTAATATACGGTACAAACCAAGTATCAAGTATAGTGGTAATGAGTGTTTAAGTTGATGATGCTATTACTGCTAGTAGTCTTTCCTGTTACGTTAACTATTCAGACTCATCTTTATTACAACGACACGGCGAACGCTACATTCTGACCCGAAGCGTGGGGAACTGAGTGGCAGTTAGCGTACGGTTGGCAGCCTGCTGCTGGCAGCGAGACCCACAGCAGAAGTCATCACTGCTTGAAGTTCTTGACAATGACAAGGTGGTAACGAGGAAGATGATTTCATTGCAAGCTGCGAGGAGAGAACACCACAGCACATGCATACCAAGAAATCCTGCACACGCTGGAGTGCAAAAGTTTGAATACCCTAAGGGGAAAACTGAATTCAGACAAGAGTGTCAGGTTTCGAAGCTGCTCTTTCATGATGAAAAGTTTGCATGTGATATCAGCATTCTATAATAAATGTATACCCACCGTTTATATTTAAGAAAGCTGTTTTGTGTGACTTGTTTAAATGTAATTATTTTCAGTAAGCACTTCATCCTGGTCAGAGTTGTGTCAGAGCTGGAGTCTATGCCAGGGACATGGGGTACATGAGGTAGTCACCTGGCATGCTTGTCAGTTCACAGCTGTGCCTTGTCTGAAGTTCATTAGTGGAATTTCTTGCCTTTTTGATGCGTTTGAGGCCATCAGTTGTGTTGTGTCAAGGTACAGAAAATAGCACTGTACAACAACTGTAATGATCCATATTATGTCAAGAACTGCTCAATTAATAAAGACCAACAATCATTATTTTAAGACAATGAAGTGTCTTTTATTTAATAAAAATAAAGCACAAACACAGGGCGGCATGGTGGCTTAACCCTGTCGCCTCACAGCAAGAAGTTCCTGGGTTTGATCCCCAGGGTCAACCAGGGCGCCTTTCTGTGCCGAGTTTGCATGTTCTCCCCGTGTCCGTGTGGGTTTCCTCTGGGTACTCCAGTTTCCTCCCACAGTCCAAAGACATGCACAGAGGGGATTAGGCTAATTAGCTACTCTAAATTACCCGTAGGTGTGAATGTGAGTGTGAATGGTTGTCTGTCTCTGCGTGTCGCCCTGCGGTGGATTGGTGACCTGCCCAGGGTGTAACTCCATCGCTCGCCAGAAGTCAGCTGGGATTGGCTCCAGCTTCCCCCAACGACCCTGAACAGGATTAAGCGTCAGAAGATGAATAAACAATAAACTATAAGAAGAAACACTGAATTAGAAGGTGTGTCCAAACGTTTGACTGTATATATTCCTGTTAACTGTAAGGTCATTCTAAAGAGTTACTAATAACTATTACTGAGAAATCAGCTATTGTTTATAATATGATCCAGAACCATCCTAACTATGAATAATGTCTTCATAGTTTCCAAAATTGTTTTGGTCTCTACACCGTGCTTGTTCAAATACCGTGATGTTGTTTCTCTCTATAGTAACAATTTGCACAAACTTGAAAATATATATATACATATATATATATATACAGTGTATATATATATATATAGTTTTCTGTGCTTTTATTGGAAGGAGTCTCCAGTGTCAGCACTTTGTAACAGTCAAAGGTAAAAGTTAAAGGTAAAGCTGTAGTTTTCAGAAGAAATGTTTTCAGGAGAGTGGACAGTGCTTTGCGGTTTCTTGGCCTCGTGACAATTTAAGACAGTAAAAAAAAAGAGGGGCTGGTGATAGAACGACTGTTTCTAGGTGAAATTACTTTGAAAGTACAGTGGTACCTTGACATATGACATTAATTCATTCCTGGAGCAAGGTCATATGTCAAAAATCGAATTTCCCATTAAAATGAATGGAGTTGCTAATAATTCATTCCAAACCCCCAACAAAACACACCAATTTCTTTTGTTACGTGTTTTTAAATAAGAGAAATGTACTATAT
>JAQMCW010000019.1:12897925-12909581 GCA_030068335.1 Chrysichthys cranchii
TGGGAGAATTACTCCGCCCGTACTCCTTGTACAAGTCTGTGACGCGCACACCTTGAGCGTGTTTTTCAATGATTTCCTGCTTTATATCGAAGGTAAGTGGCCTCTTCTTCTCAGCACAAGCCTTGATACTCACTTTCTTAGGCCCCATGATGAAAATAGAAGGTACAGAACAAATAAAGTTCCAAAATGGCACAAAAAACACAAAACGAAGCGGGAAATGCTGCTGTGATGCTTACTCAGCGAGCTCGACACGTGATCTGTAGGTCGGCTTGGGACACGGGAACGTGTAATGTTGGTGGGCCGCACGAATGAAATTCGTGATGAAATCGTCAATGTCATATCCCAAAGCAAAAAACAGCCCAACATCAACCTCGTATCTCGGAAACGTTGTAACCTGGGTCGGTCGTAAATCAAGGTACCACTGTATTTTCTCAAGCTAATTCGGTAAGCACAAATGAAATAGTCCATGACGTACACTCACCAGGCACAACAACCATGTGCTACTTCTGGCTTGGATAAACTGAAACCACGGCTGTAAATTTATTTGGGTTTTTTTTCTCAAGGCCAAATGTGAACAGGAACCATCTGAGTGTAGCAACTCAAGTTATGACCAGGGAACAGAAGAAACCCTGGACCACGCGGGACTGGTCCGAGGAATCGTTCGAGTCGTTTGCTTTAATGTGACGAGAAAATCCCTTGCACTTTCTCTTGATGCTGAAATCGCAGCGCTACGCTCACGCACGTACACAAAACGAAAGCATTAAAGATTCCCTGTCGCCATCATGCCACAGTGTGAACGCAGGATGAGGTGGAACTGCACCCATCATGTTTAAGGAGTCTTTCATTTAGTTTAGTCTCCAATTAAGTGTTACCAGTACACATTATATAAAAGAACAGCTCATATAAGGGCGTCCTCTAGCTCAGAGAGTGTCGAGTTGTGCGACGTGGAATAGCGCTATATTAGTATTCTGGTACTTACAGTGTAAGGTGCGGAAATCGACACCCAGGTACAGGTGCGAGCCTCTTCGTTCGGGTTCAAATCCTACCTGGCTCCTCACTCTCACATCTCCTAGAAGGCATCAACACAAAGTCCCTCAAGAAGTAGGTAGCACACAGATCAAGGCCTAGCCTGGTGCTGGACGCACACACACACGCACACACACGCATACACACACACGCACAGCCAAAACGTAGGGAGGAGGGCAAGGAGAGAGAGAGCAAGAGAGAGAGCAAGAGAGAGAGAGAGAGAGAGAGAGAGAGAGAGAGAGCATGCAGCTCCATGCCAGGAAGAGAAAGGCATTAGTATTCAGACTGGCACAAGCAAGGTAAACGCAAGGAAAGAAAGGCAAGCTTGTGCCTCAGCCCAAGTCAGAATGGAGAGGGAGGGGGAAAAAATTCAGAGGGACTTCAATGAGGTTGGCCAAAGCTCTCGAGTCACATCTGTTAAATTCTCATTCAATAGACCTTTTCATGAGACTGTGTGTTGGGGACAGGAGGGGAAAAACAAAGGAAAATAAAAATAAATAAATAAATAAATAATTATAAACTGAAGCTTGCTATTGAGTAATGGCAGCCTCCAACAGGTCGTCACTAGTGATTGGTGTACATGTGCATTAAACAAGTGAATGAATATAAATTAAATCAATAGGTAAATAAATAAACAAACAAATAAATAAAAAGGACAGCCTCCCACCAGTACATTTACTTACTTGAAAACAGCTGTTTGAATATTACACAAGCCCCTATCAAAATACCAAAACTGTGAATTACAATTACATAAGAGACACTATGGTTTTCTTTTTAAAAAACAAAAATTAATCATCATTCAAACAAAACAAAGGCAGACATGAGTATAAATTTAAAAAGCATTCAAAAGATCTGACAGAAAAATGTACAAAAGTGTCTAAGCACGTCATGCACGCAAACGAGAAGTACCACACATGAAAAAACCAGACTGAGGCTCTTCGAGCATGCAGGAGGAGGGGAAGACGCTACGGTGGACAAGCGACGGGCAAAGGGGTGGGGGTGGGGGGTTCAATGGGAGAAATAAATGCGCATCCCCTTGATGTGAGCACAGCAGGGTTTTCGATCACAAAACTCCCCGGTTTCATTAGCGGCGTGACCTTTGACCTCTTGCGGCTCGGCTCCGTAAGCCTCTCCGCGCGCTGACGATTATCAGCAGCGTTATGTGAGAATGCCACCGGCTGCTTGTGGAGCGCCGACGCCTGCCGCGTGCTTCAGCTGTATGAAGGAGTTCCCCTGGGGGGGGGGCTGAATAAGTGGACACTCTTGTTTACTCTCACGACAAGACTGTTTGGACTGTTTTATTGGTCATGGCTCAAAATAAAAGTAGCAGGTCAGGGGGAGGTTGCTGGGGTTTTTTGTGGCCCGGGGCTTCGGAAAGTAGTTTGTCAAAGCTTTTGAAAAATTTCACTTCAAATTTACACAACCTGCAGCGGTGATGTTTGGGTTGCTGAGTATTATGGCTCATAAATTGAACAATTGAAATTGAAAAGAAAAAAAAAAAAAAACTCAAAAAAACAAAAAAAAACAAAAAAAACAAAAAGCATGTGATGAAATTTAAATAAATTTAAACAGCAGGGAGGGGGACGACAATTCCTGCGTGAGCATGCTCATTATTGTCAAGACAAAGCTGAGATATGGAACTGTGAATAAAACCAGTCCAAAGCATGCTGTTAATAACTTAAAGGAACACAGTACATGAGACTTTTCAACCTAATCTTCTGCATCTGTAGGGTGAGTGAGCGAGTGAGTGATTGAGTGCCACAGACAAGAATTTCCACATTGAGAAAAGAACAATGTACTCCAAACTCACATGTAATAAAAGTTTCAGGGCACTTGTTCAATTCCATCAACAAACATTTAAACTATTTGTTATTTTTATGGAATGCTTTTATGAATTCTCATACAAAAACCAGCAAAATAAAGTACGTAAAAAAGCATAAATAACTATTTAAGGAGGTGAACACATTCATGTTCAGTTCATGGGGTTTGAGGTTGAGGCTAGAGTTGTGCATGGGATGAGGATACCCATGGGACACAACAAAAAAAGTCACAGGGGGTCTGTTAGGCTACTAGTTTGTTTATATATTAGGAAACTGAGTTAGATAATTCGCTTGAAAATACTGCATTTAGTACAAGAGGGAAAAAACATTCAGAATAATAATAAAAATAAGTCCTGTGCATGTTTGTAGTGCAGAAGAAATTATCAATTTTTTTTTTTTTTTTTTTTTATGTTCCAAGGGATCTTTGTAAACCCCTTTGAAGTTTAGGCCACACCCACTCTGCGTTAAAATCTGTAATATGTAGATATGGACACAGTGGGACCTCGACTCACGGACTTAATTCGTTCCGAGACTCTGTTCACACACCGATTTGTTCGGGACCCAAATCAATTTTTCCCTTTGAAATGAATGTAAATACGATTTAAATGTGTTTAAGCCCTTAAAACATGTTTTTAAAAGTGTATTATGGGTTTATGTGTGGCAATAAAACATAGATTAGAATTAAAATAACTTTAATTATAGAAAAATAAACCTAAATGAAATAAACAGATGATTTTAATGCGCGTTCCCTTTGCGGTGGAGACGTAGTCGCTGGCGTAGGTGGTGGAGGGATATGGTGGTGCTTCTCATGTTTT
This sequence comes from Chrysichthys cranchii, assembly GCA_030068335.1. NCBI lineage: Eukaryota > Metazoa > Chordata > Actinopteri > Siluriformes > Claroteidae > Chrysichthys > Chrysichthys cranchii. Next base: position 12,901,587 of record JAQMCW010000019.1, read on the forward strand.
GCGATTATTTTTCTTTATTTCAACTGTTACACGCTTAGGCTTCTTACTCTCACTACCATTTCTACTTTCTTGGGAACCATAATGAAGCTTATAGAGCAAACATGCAGAGAAACAACAAAGAAAATGCATTGAACACGTTCACACCACGAGTGCTTGACCGGAACTGAACGTTTGTCCTATGAAGCGTGGGTTGGCTGTCTGTACGTCAGTCGGCCCAAAATCTGGTGGGGAATTTAGTTCGCAGGTCGATTTGTTTGCCATATGATGCAATCGCGAGTCAAGGATCCACTGTATTTGGAGGTTTGTCATTCTGTTACAAACTAAATGACTTTTTTCCGTCTCTTGCACTCTGCAATTCAGCTTTGCTAATATTTTCCCATACAACAACTCACTCAAAACACGTATATTCACATTTTTTGGGACTCTAACCCGTGCCCGTGGATCTCCATTATAAGCAAGATAACAGGTGTAAACAGGATTCAGAGTGACGTAAACAGGTTTCGGAAAAGTCGTGCTGAAATTCTTCTCTGTGGCAATCGCGCGCATCAGTGCTCGGGTGGATAAAGATTAGACTGAAAAATGCAGAAGTGTCTCTTTAATGTCACCGTAGGCCTGTGGAACAAGAAATACGAGCCGCTCCGATTTCTCACCATTGAGCCGTCCTAAGAGGTCAAAAGGTCACTGATAATCTGGGTAGTATCTGCGTTAATCAGATTTACTGTAATCAAATCACATCAAAATTTCAAACGCGAGATCCTGAGGGGCCTTAAACCCTTCTGCTGATGAGATTATCTAAGGCTGAGTGATTGACGAGGCAGGTATCCAGTACACGCTGAACGAAGTGATCAGGGACAGGGCGGCAGTGTTCGCTGGTTTGGTTTAGTGTGTGCGTGTGTGTCTATATTATTACAAATGTTACTTACCTAGCATACGAATATACAGAGCAGTTTGATCAGAACTGTCGTAGGAGATTGCGCCGCGTCTCTGTGGGGAGAAAAAAAAAAGAAAGAGGTTGGAGTCGAAAATTAAAAAGTGCATTTTTATGATAAACAGCCTCAGTGTGCAATATAGATACAATCGGGGATCTTAGCGACGGCTATTTTGAACCCATGAAAAAAAGAAATTTCACGATTGAATCTTAATTTGCATTATCAATATTCCCAGTGATGGACTACAATACAGTTGGTTTAGCATGAATGAGGTTAAGCTCATCATTCTCAGGTACAACATGAAAAATTTAATCCTGGATTGATCAACTGTTGTTGCTCTGTTTGGTTGGTTTTCGTTTTTTGAGAGATCACAAAGTATGCTCACACTTAGCCCCACCTCCGAATTAATTTCTTAACAAATTCCTGAGAAAATCTTCATTTTATTCAGGGGGAAAAAAAAAAAAAAAAGTTATACGGTTTATACTTTCACAGTGTAAATAATCGACATGATCAGAAACAGCCATTTAACACAAAGTTAATCATTTAAACTATATTTTAATCACTTCCCCTCCATGGGTGAGTTCAAGAATATTTATTAAAAAACAAACAAAAAAAACAAACAAAAAAAAACCTTTAAATCATGCTCAGCTATTTTAACTGCATTTAGCTGAAGCTTGTGACTTTACAGCTCCAAGTTTAAACAAACTCAGCCCCTCCCTTAAGATTTTCCTGAGAAACCGCACCCCTAAAACACATACATGGATGAGAATGCCTTAAAGCCGCAGATAAAGAAACACACGTCCTAATTGGTTGGGTGTTAGTGGTCCACGTCAAGTTTTTTTTGTCTGAATACTAACCCTGGACCACCACAGAAACTTTACGTGTTTTAACTTTTATTGAATAGAAAGATTAGGCGAAAAGTCCTTTCAAACCAAAAAAAGTAAAAAGAAAAACAACAAAAAAAAAGACTGCACCCACAATATATATGAAAAAAAGTGACAAACACACACACGCAAAACCTTTAACTTCTAAGTGACTTCATATACAAGTGCCACATGGCGGATGCTGACCTGTGATCAGATCTCACGTGTCATGTGACAGACGCAGCCAGACGCCGAACAGAAACAAACGCATGCTTTCCTTAACGTATCTCTGAAGTGCATGTGTGTGTTCATCACTCAGCTGTACTTCTATAGAAGTGTGTTCAACAGTCTGAGACTGGACCATCTCGCCATCCATCCTCTCCACACACACACACACACACACACACACACCTCAGCTCCACAGGACGACATGAGGTTCTGAATTAAGCATGCCTCATCTCTCCAGTTTAATCTCCTCGTCCATTTCCTGCCCAGATTCGTTAATCCAGCGAGTGATTAGCACACAGACACAAACTCACACCTCGTCTCGTGAAGTCACTGTTACAAAAGCGTCGGTTATTAAGTAGGAAAAGGGAAAGCAAACCTCCCGGTCAAAAATGATCTCTAACGGTTATATCTATAAAACAGCAATGGCACCAATATGTCAAAACCACATTAGATATTAGGAATAGTTTAAAAGAAATACATAAATAAATAAAAATCTGAAAAGGGATGTTCTATCTCTCTCTCTTTTGCAGATTTCTCTCATGACTTGACGAACAAAAAGAATTTACAAGACAGAAAGACTCCGATATGCCCTGTAAATTATTCTTGAACAGTGCTCTCGACTCGATGCATTGTGTGTGTGTGTGTGTGTGGGGGGGGGGGGCCAATAGTAAAAATAAAAATCTGACGTGCATCCCAACCCTTGAATTGAAGCACACAAAAAAAAAAACAAAAAGAAAAACTAAACAAGATTCCGAGGCACGCTTTCACTCTTGAGAAGTTCTCTCTCGAAAATGTGGTGATGAGCATGATTAAGCAACTGATGAGCAACTCTCGGATCAGAAAAAATATAAACAAGTCTGAGATGCAAAATGTAAAGCTCAAGACCATTTCTCTTCTGAATCCACAATCCCCCCCCCCCAAAAAAAAATACAAATAAAAAAATAGAAATAAACTTAATTCTGAGAAGCATCCTAACTCGCCTGGGGAAAAAAAACAAAAAAACAAAACAGAGAAACGTGTAAAATCAAAGATGCATCATAAAGCTCTTCTGAATAAAAGGTATGATTTTTGTAGCCTAAAACATCCTTATAAAAGTTTCATGGAAATGATCAAATTCAACTTCAATAGCAACAAGCAACCATGCTGCAAAATATATATATATACATATATATATATATATATACATACACACAAAAAAAGTCAAAGCTCATTTATAGAATTAGAAAAACATCCACATGCACAAAAGAACTGGCACCCTCAATTAAAACCAAATGTGAATCTAGGGTTAGGTTTAGAAGAAGAAGCAGCACCATTTGATGGTTATGAAACTATGCAGGCCTTTATAAAATTAGAATTTCTCTAACAATTGAACAATTTGCCTTCTACACTTTGCAGAATTTGCTGTGCCTGAAACCATCTGACAAATGACTAAGTGTAAATGTAACAGTCATTTCAAAGAACTGTTAACTAAAGAAAAGAAAAAAGAAAAAACCCTACAAACTATTCAGAAATCTTTCTGCACGACGGCGCAGGAGGGAAGGAGACGAAGCTGAAAAGCTAAAGGACCTGGCTCGTCTTGTGCTGGCTTTTCTTCATACACACACACACACACACACACACACACACACACACACACACACACACACACACACACACACTCAAGTACAGCTTTTAGATGGCTGGACATGGTGTCCCCAGATGGCACACAATTCAGCGTTTGACGTCAACGGACAACCAATTTGCATACTTGATTTTTAGCCATTATCAGCCCTGCTCTCCCTTCAGACTCCTCAAATGCAATTATGGAATAACGTTGTTTTTTCCTGCAGAACAAAAACAAAAGAAGGAAAAAACCTAAAACTAAGGAAGGTGCAGAAAAGATTTTAGCACAACGCATGCCGAAGAAGCTAAACCGTGACCCAGGAGCACACGTATTAACGTTAAGGCTTGTAGTGCGATTCTGGTGTGTCTGTCTGCATCTCTGGTTAATTACTGCTATGGAAGATAAACCCAGGGCTGACGGTTTGAGGTGTGTCCACTCCCGGATTCAAACCAGCCACCCTGCAATAACAGCATGTGACTTGCTATTGGCCATGACAACATGCTTGCAACGGACAGACTTCAAGCGACAAGCATGCTGCCTACTGAGTCATTTCGCCGTCTACAAGCGCCGTGTTTACACACATCACGCGGCGTTCGGCGCGTGAGTAATCACAAGCAGGGGGTGCCGAGAGGAGCGTGCCCATATGGCTCGGGTGTTACCAAGGGCTGGTATAACCCTGAGCAGAGCAGAATAGCGTCACCTGCTTTAACATGAAAACTCAGCAGGCCATCGTCTCGTGAGGACACGCCTGTGACTTTCAGGGGATTTTCGAGAACAAAAATATTTCCTACAAATATACAAACCTCAAGCTGCTCTGCGAAGATCACATCCAAAAAAAAAAGAAAAAAAAAAAAAAGAGCAGTACAAAAGAAAGGCACGATCAGAACCATTTATAAACTTCATGAGGAATTTAAGCCCTGCTTTGAGGACGCTATTTGAACAGGATAACTTGGCGCTGAAATACAGAGCCGCATGCCAACTGCTACACGACAGCGAGGTGCGAACCGAGTTAAAGGCTCTCGTGAGTTTGCACGGACTCACCGGAGCCAAAAGACAAAGTACAGATGCACAGCCTGCACATCTGCTGCGTTCCAGTCAGCAAACAGAGAATTAATAAACACTCCCTATTGGGCTTGTACAAGATAACAAGCAGGGATGGTGTGGTTTGGTGAAGCAGCCTTAAGGTTACTACCCTGAAGTTACTCCTCCTATTAAATCCCTTCCAAATAGTTTATGATTAAATCATAATAAGTGACAAATGTCATAGACAGTATATACTCTAGACAGTAATGTTTTTAAGGAAACGCAACATGCAAAAATGACAGTTTGAATGCAGCACGCACCCTAGAAATGAAGACGCCGACACGCGATACAGCGATCGGATTGGTCAAGGTTTATTCAGGATCCAGTCTATTTAAAGACGCACGAAATGTGTGAACCCTGGTGTAGACAGACGGTTAGACTCCTGGAGTTGGTCACCAGGTTAACAAGAAGGAAATTTGCATAACGGCATCATTGGGGGAAAAAAAATTCTATGTTCAACAACCAGTCAGAAGGTACAAAACACTTGGCGATGTGGCTTGATAGGAAAATAATCAATCAACGGTGTGATGTAGGAGTTATTGCTTCCGGGTAACGTGTTATACCTCAGGGTTTCTGCAGGTTTAACATTTAACAAGTTTAACAAGACCTTTTTAAGTCCATTCTGAATGAAATTTAAGACCGATCTGATGTCCATGCTGGTAAAAATAAATAAACAAACAAATAAATAAAAAATAGAAAAGAAATATGAAGAGAGATTAAATATAAAACAATTTAAATTGTAAATCTAAAAGAAAATCAGAGTCGTATAATTACTTACAAAATAAACGAAGTGATGCAATAACGGTTTTCACATTCACCACTCACCGCGTGCGAGAGAGAAAATGGGATTAACACAGCGGGAAATCCTACACAACAAGGCCACTGCAAAAAGAAATTAGCACTAAACTAGAAAGATCTACATCATGGAACTAATACACACTGTGCCATCAGACAATTTTGTGCCACCAAAACGTGTCACACACACACACACACACACACACACACACACACACACACAAACCCAGAATCCTAACAGTAGTAGTATTAACTCCACTTCGACATTTAAGACCTAAACATATGCCACTTACCACCTAGTACGTAAATCTTCACACATCGTAAGGCCTGAAGTTCAGATTTTTAAATTTTAGACTTAAGACTTCTTAAGTATCTACAGAAACCCTGATCCGAGAAGTCCTAGAAGAATTTGTTGTAAAGTCCCTGTGAATGAGCCGTTAGCACAGAAACCCATAACGCAATATAAACCCGATTTGCACCTGTCTTGCTATCAGTCTTCGGTCCCGGGGTAACCCGCTAACTGTTAACACGGGTTAAAACATTTTTCAAAACACAAATCCCACATTTTATACGATTTATATATTTCAACCTGTCCGAAGCTACTCATTTAGTTTTCTGGAGAGCGTCGTTTTGGGCTACGTCTGGAACACAGAACACATATTTCCGTCATAACACGGATCAGTCTCCAGTGATATAGCGGCTATACACCGTCTAGAAGTGCGATGGCATTTGCTCGTCCAAGGTGACTGCTATGGCTGTATCTGGGAGGGGTAGCGCGCGCACTCACACGGCGTGTCGGCGTCAGACTCAGAGAGGGAACCTCGTCTGATCCGCAGTGCCAGGCAGCAAGCGAAAAGTTCTAAAGGAGGACCACGCAGGTGTTAAGCACACTAGTAGGATTTGCTAGCTGCATTATTTTTGGCTGTCGGACGACCGAACGTTTTTTAAAATCCCCCCCCCTCTCTCTGAAGAGGTATTAAAAGCTACAGTTCACTCCAAAACCTACCTTGGAGAAAATCCATCTGATAAGAAAAGCAATTACAGACCAGATTAGAGCTATTCCCATTGGACCTTGAGGACACGAATGATCATAGTCTTGGGCTCCAAGTGTGGGTGTGTTACTGTGCGTGTCAGAGTGTGGGGGCGTACGTCCGTATGCGCGCGTGCGTGTGCGCGCATGTGTGTGTGTCAGAGACTCAAGCTTAAGGCCCAGACAGCGTGCTGAGAGCTGAGCTTAGTGCAGCTGTCTTAGCCGTGCTGCTGTCACCTGACCACACAATCATGGGACAGGCGCCATGGAGAGACACAGACACACACAAACCAGCTGTTCATGATAGCCATGAACGCCTCTCGTAAACTCCACCTCTCTCACGCACCTCTCCCCAACCCCCGCAGCTTCCAAGCGACGGCAAATCAGAGCTGCAGGTCCATTGACGCACGGGAGGAGGGGCTTAGAGGGACCGAGCACGCTCCTTATCAGCGCAGCTCGAGTGCACACTGTACACTCCATTTACTAAATAAAACACTGCCCACCACCCTAACGAAAGATTAGGACACGACGATTTATTTTCCATTTGCACTTCTCTGTTTTCCTGCATAGAGACTTACTCTTGTTTATAAAATGTAAAGGGTCAACTTTATTTATACGTGAAATATACTTTTTTTTAACTAATTATATAACCCACTGCCTAACCCTCTCACACACACACACACACACACACACACACACACACACACACCTTCCACCCCAATATATTAATATTCATAAAGCAGACCCCCTCTGCTCATTAATACTCATTACTTTGCTAATAGTCTTCTCAGCAGAGCCAAGAACATTTTGCGCATCTTCCATGAAATCTGTATTTCGTAATATCTTGCGGTTTCAAACCAAGATAGAAATATGCAGAATCTTTTTTTTTTTTTTTTACAATAAAAATGAGAGGATGCAATGTACATTTTTAAAGATTTTTTTTTGTTCTGGAGAGACACGAGCATTGTCACGGTCACGTTTATAAAAAAAAAAAAAAAAAAAAAAACCCCGTTATCAAGTTTGGTTTTGTGCTTTGCAGCAGGAATGGCAAATTTCTTGCCTTTTCATCTTCTAAATCGTTTTCATGTCATTTACAACTTGTGTAATTGCTCACGCTCACTAAAAGAGTTACGTATTATACGCAATTATTAGCCACCTTGTTAAACTGTGACCAAAAACAAGGTCTGTTTTCTGTTTGTTTGTTTTTTTTTAAACAAGTGATTCTGCGTCTACTTAAAAAGAACCTTGGTTTGCGAGCATAATTCGTTCTGGAGACGTGACTTTAATCCAAATCACTCGATAATTAATGGAAACGCCAATAAATAATTCGTTCTACAACACAAATATTTATATAAAAATGATGAATACAAAATATATAGTAAATTATACATAAAACAAAATAGCCTGCACTTTAGCTTTGAAAAGAATCGTGGCTGGTGTGAGGGAGACGAGAGATTGTCAGAA
>JAQMCW010000019.1:12971037-12981883 GCA_030068335.1 Chrysichthys cranchii
TGTAGAAATAACAGGAAACTCAAGAGAGCCATGATATTATGTTCTTTACAAGTGTATGTAAACTTTTGACCACAACTCTATATAGAAAATAGCACTGTACAATAACTGTAATAATCCATACTGTGTCAAGAGCCACTCATCTAAGTAAAGACAAATGACAATCCATCGTTACTTTAAGAAGCAAAGTATCGTTTAAGTAATTAAAATAAAGAAAACCCATCAAATTAGAATTTTTTTGAATTTTATAAACTTTTGTCTGGTACTCTATGCAAAGTTTTTCTTTCAGTTAAGAAACAAATATCTGCAATGGATTTTTTTTTCCCATTGAAACATCATGACTGTGATTTGGTCTTTATTGGTATTAGATCACACATTGGAGAACACAGCTCTAATTATATTTGCAATGACACACAACCTTGAGTGTTTTATTGCTTTTATTCAACAGTTTGTATTGTAGAAAAAAGTAAAGCAAAGCAACAAAGAAGATTGTTTCAAATAGCTATGTTATCAGCCATTATACCCACTACAGAAAAGTAGTTCCACCAGGTGTTCCACCACCTACGTGGCTTAATAAAGCATAAAAGAATAGTGTAAATAAAATTAGTATTGACTGAATTCCCCAGTCCGGCATTTGACTATAAAAACTGCTGTATAGCAAAACACCTCTAACTAACTAGTCAGTTTAACGCGTTTTGCGAATGTGTCATCTGGCTGTTCCTCGATCAGGTCCATGTGACACGCAATCAATGTTTTGTGGCCTTTTGCAGCATGAGCAAGCAGGCAGCGTGCAGCTGGGTCCTGTCACCGGCTGTACCCTCCCACACACACACACATGCACAAACACACACAGAGAGTGTCTCTCTGAGTGATAAAGGGCATGAAATACACTTGGCTCTCTCGGTCTCCTGCATATTTTATCAGTTTGTGCAGCCTCCCTGGTTTAAACAATTATGCGTCCTCTCTCAATTCTTTTTAAGAGCATGACTGAGGGACTGAGCTATCCACATGACTCTTTACCATAAAATCACATGTGTTCCACATGCGTTTGTATGTTTTTCACATGTGATTAAGCGAGTAATGTGCATTTCAACATGTTGAGCCCTGAAATAACCACGTGACATCTAGTGAATAATATGTGATAAATAATACCAAATGTTCTACATGTGAAACATCAACTTGTGAAAATAAATGAATCACGTGTAAAATACTAATGTGGAAAAATAAATGAATCATGCCTAAGAATCACATTTGACAATTAATGAATTGTGTTGGGAAAAAAAAGAAATTAAATGAATCATATGGGGAAAAAATCATATGAAGATAAATAATATAAATTATTCACATTTGAAGACTGTGATTTTTCAGGAAAAAGAATCCCACAAAGTTGTGCACCTAAAAATGAGCATGTAGAAACCTGTACTTAGTATGTACTTAGTAGACAGACGTTAAACTTTAAAATTAAATATATAATTGTAATCATTTACAGTATAATCAGTGATGGGTGTTTGTCTTAATGTCCAAAAATTCAGGACATTGTTTAATCTTTATTCGTTTTTTAATATTTTGGTTAAAATGACATGCCAAAATATTACAGTTAAACAAATATTTGATGTGAAATATATTATAAATATAATAATAATAAAAGAGTATAACAGTAACAGTATAACACTAGTTAACATAAAATGTTAAAATGTGTGAGACCTCAAACATATTTTGATATAAAGTTTGCTGTTGGCAGAAATCATTCTTTCAGAGTCGACGTTCAAATAACAGATGATTTTTGGCAGTAACAACTCTATTGCGGCCAAAAGAAAGTGGTTCAATTGTTAGCAGGAACATTTCAATTTCCACTGGATGTGGTGTAAAATATTAAACTGCTTTTATAATGCCAAACAGAAAAGTGGATTAAAAAAAGAAAGAAGAAAGCAAAATGATAGAAACAGTTCAAACAAGTCAAACACTAAGAATGAGAATCATCTGAGCACTGTCTTTGTTGGGATGGCCTAATATTTTTAATGAAATTGCTTGATTGACAGCGCTCTTGCAAACAAAAAGCAACAAAAGCAACAAGAATCATGATTGTTCATCGCAACACGTACCAGCCTACTTAATTATAGACTTAGCACAATAGCTCTGCTCCCTAGTTTAAATTTCACTTCATATACTTTCTAGCGTTCTCTCGCTAGGTTGCTCTCATTAGCTACCTAGCTTTTTCTTGCTAGATTAACTTTCACTTGCAAGATTAGTTTTTGCTTGCTAGTTTTATTTCTTTTGCTAGGTTGTTGGGGTTTTTCTTTTTACTTTCTAGGTTGTTTTTTTCTCACAAAAGTTAATTTCTCTTGTGAAATTGCTTATGTTCGATAGGTTGATTGCTCTTGCTCTATTGCTTATTCTTGCTAGGCTGCTATCTCTTGCTAGGTCTTTCTGGATTGCTTTTTTTCTTTTTTGTGCAAGGTTGCTTTTTTCGCTAGGTTGCTCTCCTCTTACTAGGTTGCCTGTTTTTTGAGCTAGGCTGTTTTCTCTTGCTATATTGCTTAATCTTGCTAGGCTGTTTTCTCTTGCTAGGTTTGTCCAGATTGCTTTTTAGACTGCTTTCCCTTCACTAGGTTACCTTTCTCTTGCTAGTTTGCCTTTTTTCACTATTTGGTTTTCTTTTACTAGGACGCTTTCTCTTGCACTCATGGATTTTGGATACCTATGGCTTTAAGCAGAGGCAGCATTTGGGTATGGGAAGGGCAGGGATGATGCCGCACCTTGCTGGGTCAGCATGCAATAATAAATGAAAAAATTAAAGATGGCGTGTTGATGTTTTAACTAGCTTTTAATAGCTGCTGCGGAGTCGTGAATGAGAATTTCAGAAGGGTCACGTAATGTCAGCAGCCAACGCACAGCCTGCAACTGATGAATACACAATTAACAGAAAGTGGATTTTACTCATCTTCATATTCTATGGCCAAGGATGCCAGTGACATGCTGCGAAGTTCATTTTCCTCAAGGTCGACCTCTTGTTCACTCTTCCAACTCACTCTTCCTTTAGGAATTTTCAGGAACTTTCCTTTTTAGTTCTCACCCTTTTTGCTTATGTGCCACACTCTCAGACTGACTTCCTGACATGTTGAACACATAAAAACATATTTTTAATGTTTAAAGAAATTATTTGTTGAGAGGATAAATATTTGTGTGTGATTGCTTATTTGTGAGTCATAGTAGCATATTTTCAAATTTACATTTACACAGAAAAAGAATTACCGGTAAGTCTGCTTTGGTGTGTTTTATATATTTTTCCCCCTGTTATTCATTTGAAAATGTATTCATTTGGTTTGTTTTATTTTCCTAAATTGTGTGCCTCTTTGTTTGTATTGTAAATTGTTTGTAGCCCTTGGGGTAAACCAGTGGCTTAAGACAGCTCTGGAGGTAAGAGTTGATGCCTCCTGACCTTACTACACCTTGACTTTTAGTAATCAGATGATCCTGCTGGCTTTAAAGCTTTCACAGCATTTGGACCATGGCCCAAAACCTGCCCAAATGCGTCCTTCCATATCTAATGCATGTGCAGCATTTCAATCTGGGTCTGAAAACGGACCAGCTGTAATGTCAGTATCATGGCTGGCGTGATATCAAAACAGAGTTGTGGTTGTGTTCTGGCAACCAGATTTGGATGAGTTTATCAGCATTATTCCATGCAACTGAACTCATTTGCTATCTGAAAAAGAGAGGGATTCACAGGAAACAGCTTGAGAAAACACCTTGACAAACATTCTTACACTTGAGTATTAATTAATTAAAAAAAAAAAACTGTTGAATTTTGCCAGGAGTCACAAGGCAACGATACTGATGCAAACCCTGCTGTGTATAATTAGCTGATGTGCTGGATGTTTGAAGAACAGTGGAAATTATTCTTAGTAGTGTGCCATTAAAGAGTTGTATAATTGGAATGCGAAAGGGTCCCCTTGGTCTCCTCCATCCACATCATTATGCGGCTCCTTTGACAACTAGTCATACTTCATCAGGTGCTGCTGATTGTGAAGCTAAATAAAGGCCTTCCTGTCTCACCCTACACTGTAATTGGTGTTCGTTAGATTCAGGATGGATATCTTTGGTTCTTTTTATGACTTTCTGGCTCAAGTGAATCTTGGCCAAAAGTGCGATTAACACAATTAATGACTTAAGATCAGATATGCTAAATAGAAGAGGATCAATTTCGAAATTATTTTTGCCAAATGATTCTTTTTGTCTCAAAATACATCACCATACTTCTAAGAAATGCTAATAACTGTTTTAATTTTTAATTCAAAGACATAGGGTATCACGGAAAGGTTTGGACACACCTTTAAATTCAGTGGTTTTCTTTCTTCTTTATTACTTAAAAGGCACTTCATGTCTTAAAGTAGTGACAGATTGTCATTTCCCTTTACCTAGTTGAGCCATTCTTGACATAATATGGATTATTACAGTTGTTGTAAAGGGCTATTTTCTGTATACCAACACTACCTTGACACAAAACAACTGATGGCTCACACACCTTAAGAAGGCAAAAACTTCCACTAATGAACTTTTGACAAGACAGCTGTTAACTGAAAAGCATCCCAGGTGACGACTTCATGAAGCTGGTGAAGATAATGCCAATAGTGTGCAAAGCTGTCCTCAGGGTAAACACTGGCTAGTTTGAAGAATCTAAAATATGAAAAAGATTTTTTTAACACTTTTTTTTTTATAATTCCATACATGTTCCATATGTTATTTCGTAGTTTTGATATCTTCGGTATTGCTCTACAATGTAGATAATAGTCAAAATAAAGAAAATCCTATGAATGAGTCCTTGTGTTCAAACTTTTGACTGGTATTTTACTTTTCAGTTCACTTTAGCTCAGTTAGATTTTATTTGTATAACAGTTTTAAAGCAGCTTTTAAGAACTCCAGATGTAGATTTAGATTGCATGAGCCAGAGAAAGAGCAACAAGACTCAAAAGGGAAAACTTTCTGGTGACGCTGAATAGTGAAACTGTAAATCATTACAGTATACAGGTGTCAAAGCAATGCATACTGTAAAACAATGTGAGTTCTATGTAATCTAAGCAGATTGTGAATAAGTGTCCTGGGATTGGCATGCAACAGTTTGATTACAGCCGCTCTTAGGTATACATCTGCAGCATCCAGGTGAGAATATCCTCTGCAGCATGGATACTAAAAATACATATGGATCCATCAATTATTACGTTTTTTCCCCATAAATTTCTTTCAGCTACATGCTATTTACATTTAAGGATTATTAGTGAGTAGTATAATTTTTACATTGCAAGAAAAGTATCATATGCCACAGTTGCTGATGTAGGTAGTGTTGCCACCTCACAGCTCCAGGGTCTCTGCTTTAATCCTGAGCTTGGGTTACTTTCTGTGCAATTGTTCTCCACATGTTCACATGGGCCCTCCACTTCCAAATTTCTGTTAGGTGTGAATGGGTGTTTGGATGTGTGTTCATGGTGTGCTGTGATGCACTAGCTTCCCCCCTCACTGCCAGTGCTCCCACAACCCTGACCCGTATACAGCACTTGCAGTAGATGAATAAGTGAATAAAAAATGAATCTTTAGAGAACAGGGATATAGAGTCATTTAAACTGACAAATGTAAAGTAATGTAATTTCATACCTGGTGTCGATGTGAGTATAAATCTAAGAGATAGAAGCAAACTGTAATACTCTCACCTTGACAGGTGGATGTTTAGACATTTTGCGATCCTCTCATCAAATTAAGTGGACTGTTTATTTTTCACTTGCAAGAAGTCATCAGCATAAGTGACTACCATATGCAATGCTGGCATTTTGTTCTGGATGTCACAAGACACTCATCAATTAAAAGAGACGTCTAAGCCAGAGCCGAAGCTTCTCCTGGTCAGGTTTTATGTAAGATTTAGAGACCCTCTGCACTCATAAGATGAGTCAGTCCTTCCAAACAGAGCTGGATGCATACCGTTACAACTTATGAGAATTTCTCCCTTGAGCTTTCTTTCATTTTTAACACCACAAGACGAAACAGCTTTATTTAAAATCAGAGCAGTATATACGCTCGTGAGTCAATAAGAGGGACAGCTCACTTACAAGGAACCACTCCAGTCTGAGAAAATGAAGGAAATAAATACTGCGGATTGAATTTTCTCTTCATGCCACATATGTTCCCTGAAAGTAAAAATGAAAAAGAATCACTGAATCTTAGCAGTTGATATCCTCTGGTGTGTGTTTTGTTTTGTTTTGTCGTGTTTTTTTTTCAGAACACACACCACGTCAGATTGCCTGCACCTCCTCAGACTAAGAGCCACAAAAGCAAGTGGGTTTATTTTCGTTGGTACGCACTATGCATTAGTAGTACATTACAGTCTCTAATCAAATGTTCTTTATTGAGTGCACCATAAACATGTCACAACATAGTAACAAGCAATTAAGTCTGCTCAGGAGTTTGCACATTATGTGTCAAGTCTTGGTACAAATTAGAGTCTTCTCTTAAAAGATCAATTAGGTTTAATGAGACCATCAGCACACTGACTGTATTTTCAATCAGACTCTAGTATGTGCATGTCATGCATAGGATTTTTATTTTACTTAATACATGACAAAGCAAACATGAAGAAACGAGATATGAGCGAGTGAGATATGAGATGGTCATATCATTTTTTTTACCCTATTCTCTAGTTAATTACTTGTTTTTTACTAACTGCTCATTCACAAAAACATCTGTGAAATATCCATCTGTCGTCTCACCTTGTGAGGAGTGCATTTGCAACGTCTGCTGTCATATAGGAGTTTGGAATTGAATCCTTCTGAGATTCCTTAACAGGACTGACATGTTGTTTATAAAGAAGGAAATACATCAGCAAAATGAACGTTTTTATGTCTTCAGACTGAAGTAGTCTTGCATTTATGGCATGTTATGAAGCTGTTGTGGGTACCTTTGAAATCTTGCTTTGTTTAAGATAGCACCTACATTTGTATATCATCAAAATGAATGTAAATTAAAGTCATACTTCATAGATGTCTCAATGTTGATGGGATCAAATGAATAATAAATATCAATAAAAAAAATTATTAGCAATCTTACTGCTGAGTTTATGGGTAAATGAGGTTTCCCCTGCTTTTGTCTCATGAGAAAAAGTTACATACTATTTAAATCCTCATAGTTTTTGATAAAATTGAAGCACCAGTAAACTGTTAAGAAAATGTTACCGCATTTCCTTTATGTGCTTTATTATATTCACTGACTGACATCTCTGAAAGAAAAGGTCAGATAAATTCTACCCATTTTTTTTTCTCAGGAGTCATATTAAGGTTTCACATTGAATTCTCTCTTATGGTGTGAATGAAGTTTGAGGGTCCGCAGTAATTAAAGTGCTGGTTGTCATTTTCTCCAGATTTCCGCAGTTCACCGGACTGTGCTCTGCTCTCCTTTCACCACTGTGATGAAGGATGACCAGTCCGAAAGGCCAAGCCATGACTCATGGCCAATAAAATTCATCACACCCATTTCATCAAACCTTTTTTTGTATATTGAGTTTCAATTGGTATTTCCTGGCTTAGTTCGTCTTAGTGAGTTTATCTTCAGGTACTCATCTTAGAACATCCTTATTCAGCACCCTGTTTTGAAAGACAGACAGGTATTACTACACATGAATAAACAGTATAACGTTCCAGATTACACATCTTAACCAAAGAAAAGAGCATATGGAACAACCTACATGACCATCAGGATGGCTCTGTATATGAACATTTTAATTCTAGGGGTTTTTTTTAAAGGAATTTATGAAAAAAAAAAAAAAAAAGAAATAATCTCATAATTCACACACATGCACACACAAACACAAACACACAAGTGCACCCGCACTGTATAAAAGAAATCCAATAAAAAGCAGTTCACTTCTTTTAACATTTTCATTTCAAAGCAGAAAATGGATGAATGCAATGTACATGAATCAGGTTAATATATTTAGATTTTATATGGTAGACCTACTTAGCAACTGTTACATCCTTCCTCTAATCCAATCTAAATTAGGCATCATTTGTTCCACTGAATCTTTCAGAAAATGATAGAAGAAACAGCGAGTTGGAATTATACATTGTTTGGGAGTGTGTTATTTCATGGATGGTGGCATTTAGCCCAAGATGCATACAAGAGACTGAGACACTGCATAGAAAAAGCATATGTACTGCCATCTCTTGCCAAGAAATTCAAGACAATGAAAAACAAATTCAAGCTTTGAGACAATGGAAGCCAACGTCCAATTCAAAGCTGCTCTTGAGGGTTTGGAATGACAACTGTAAAGTGGAAACAGAGTTGGCATGCAGTGTTTCTTAACACTCTTCAAAGCAATGAGTCATAGGCTTTTATTTATAGTAGGAATGCAAATGAAGTGCCTCCGCCGTCCGCACCATCTCTGCTGCACCTTTGACGGTGACTGTGGGGAAATTCATTGCCATGTCGTCAAAACGTCACCAGGGTGGCACAGGTGAAAGAACTTTAACTTCTGAGCAAGGCCATGAGTCACAATAGGGAGATGTAAACATTTGACAAAGCACTTATGCTACATTCAAATGGAACATGCGGTAAAACAATTGGTGATATTCATTCCTAGGCAACCTAGAAATATACACAGTAAACTAACTAAAGTAACTCCTGACTGAAGTGATTGATTTTGCTAGCTAACACATAGTAGAGTCTAGATAGAAAAAGCAAAGGCACGGTGACAATGAAAATGTGACAGAGATGTCAGGAATATCAGCATTTCCATAAAACCTTAGTTAATTTCCAAGAAAAGACTCCATACAGTGAAAATTACACTGTGATTCCACTTAGCGTCAACTGCTAACTGAATTTACATGGGCTCTGCAATATTGAGAAAAGCTGTTGCTAGGCAACCCAGAAATACGTACCCCCAGGAAAACTAACTACTGACTGAGCTTATGAATTTAGCTAGGTAATGCACAGAAGAGTCTTCTATATAAACAAACTAAAGGTGCAATGACTGTAAACATGTCGCAGAGCTGTCAGGAATATCAACATTCCTTAAATCAGTTGGTTAAATTCTAAAAATGACCCCATATTGAAACTACACTTACCATAAAATGCTATCTACTAATGCCATATGATGTAGTTTTGGCCAAATCCCACACTGTAATTTTACAAAAATCTTACAAAAGCCACCAATCTGGCAGCATGAGAGTTAATGCTAGCAAACTCAGCTAGTGTTTTTTTGTTGTTGTTGTTGTTGTTGTTGTTGTTGTTGTTGTTTTTACACAATACAGTAACTAGCACTTCCTAGCAAACCTGCTTCTGGTTAACGTAATACCTAGCTTAACATTAGCATACTTGGTTTTGACCCTGGCTAATTTGTGTACACATAATGTTGGCTAACATACCAATGCATGGTTTAAAATACATAATATTATTCCTCATGTAACAAGCTACTACAGTCAAATAACCCCTGCTGGGAAGATAGAATTAGCTCAGCTAACTACTTAGGTGTCATTAGCAAAATGCTTTGTTGAGGTAACTAGCTACTGTAGCTTTCAGTTTTTGTGGCGTTTAAGGGTGTCTGCCTTATATTATTTTTCAACCGATGTCTCTTAACCTGATATCTGTCTTGTCCCTTTTTTGTCCACTTCAGCTCCCATTAATCCTGAAGCAAAACAAAACAATACAAAAAAAAGACAAACAAACAAAAAGAAACGTTAAAACATACTCAGAATTATTACACAGACCTCCCCTTATTTCTGCAACAAATCCCTTAAAGTTAGATAACTCAGCCTTCTCCCTTTTTTGGAAGGAAGGTTATGAAACCAGTGAACTTCCCCTGCAGTAATTGAGGGGGTGTTAGCTACCTTTTGAGGCAAACGGCACGGAGCTTGAACCACTGGAGCATTTGTTTTCTGAGATGCTGGTAGAGAAAGAGCGCAAACAAGAGAGACGGACAGACAGACGGAGAGAGAGCGAGAGAGAGAGAGAGAGAGAGAGAGAGAGAGAGAGAGAGAGAGAGATAGGAAAACAACTGGAATCCATTTAAATAAAGGAAATAACTAAAGAGTCACTAAAGAGCAAGCCATGATCTCATCATGCAATAATATGTTAAATATAAACAAATAACTAATAAATCCCATGCCCTTTACAAAATCAGCTGTGCTTTCAGTATCTTATTCATTGTCCTTCATGACCGCAAAGTGCCTTAGGATCCCAAGCTGACAACCCAAGTACTTTTAATCATGCACATAACTTCAGAAAAGCAGCCAGTCTTCTGGATAATAAAAAACATGCTTTGTGCAGCAAGCATAGTTATTTTGTGCATGCATGTAAATCTGAATTATTTATAGTCACCCAGAGCGGTGCTGTATTTTATGCAGTTACATATCTGTCATGTTCAACCAAGTGATAGTTTAGGGAGCGGGGCCCACAATTAGCAAATGTGGCAGCTGTCAGAGGCGAGGCCAGCGTGCCTCACATCCATCATAGCCAGGCATTGATCAGCGATACTTGGGGTGCCAGAAACAAAGGCCAGGTGACGTAGGACTACAAACTGAACATTCATTCAGTGTAGCCTGTCTGCATCCACAGGGGAGATAATTGCCCTGTTCTGTGATCACTCTCACTTCTGGATTGTGCTTCAACTCATACTAATTGATGCCCAGCTCTGGATTTGGTCTGCATGTGTGCATGAGAGAGAATACTCTGAGAGTTTGTTTCAAGTCTACAGCTGGCTTTGCCACAGACCAGAAATAATATATTTTATAAGTAAAAAATGTGTGTGTGTGTGTGTGTGTGTGTGTGTGTGTGTGTGTGTGTGTGTGTGTGTGTGTGTGTGTGTGTGTGT